>PVKC010020790.1:0-18466 GCA_004027635.1 Crocidura indochinensis
GTTAGGACCGTGAAATAAAGCTGAATCATTCCTGGAACTTCATTTGACAGCTTTTTTAATTTCTCCACTGTCACCCTGCAAATCTTCAGACTGCTGGCCATAGGGGCTGCAGGAGCTTGGCCTACCCGAAAAAGGCCTCACCATCATCCTCCCAACACAAGCGTGAACAGTAACAATATATTTAAAACAATACAGAGCATTTTTATTCAATGCCATACCCTTTATCATTGCTTTAATTGGCTGGGCCAATGGCATTGAGTCATTGAATATACTACTAGAATTCATGTAATAAAGTCTTCTGTATGTGTTTTTATGTTTTCCACAAAAATTTATGGATTCAGATGATGGCAGTCTTTAATTCCTTTCGAATAGACATTTGGCAAGATGTAAGAAAGAATCTGAATTTATTTCTTTACTTGTGACCAGTTTCCACATCACTATTTCTTAAGGAGGCTCCTTGCTTCACTTCACTTAAGAACTCTTTGCTTCTTTGTTGAATATTGGCTGTCCATATAGACAAAGATTTGTCTCTGGGCTTTAAATTATATTTTATTTATCTAAGAGTATGTCTATGTTCCACTCTGTCTTGAATAAAATCACTTAAAGTTGGGATAAGAGTGGCCAGAGCTATGAAGAGTAGAGCAAGTAGGGCTCTTGCTTTGTATGCACCAACCCCAGTTCCATCTATAGCATCTGCATAGGTTCCTGTGCACTGCCAATATATAATTCCTGAGTAAGCAGCCAGAAATAATTACTGAGTACCATCAGATGTGGTCCAAAAATAAAATAAAATATTTTTTTAAGTTGAGGGAAGAGAATCTTCCCACATTTTTTCCTAAGATTGCCTTGACTATCTAGATAGTCTTACTACTTCAAATAAATTTTTAACAGCATTTGAATAAGTCTAAATATTCCATGTGCATTTTATAAGTATTGCATTGAGTCTGGACAGTGCTTTGGATTGGATTTTTATTTGCACTATATCAATTCTTCTAATCCATGAATAGAGAATATGTATCCATACCCTGTATCATTTATTTTAGTAGTAATTTAGTTTTCTTTGTTTTTTTTTACCATTTCTCCCCCCACAATCTTCTATTTTTTCATTATTTTGAGTTCAGTGTATTCTGGATTCAAATTTTTTAAATGCTTTCTTTTGTATGGCACAATTTGAGTTGATTTCAAGTTCTCCCTCTTCTATTTTATTGCCTACATAAATTTCTATGTTTTAATTTTGTAGACTTTAAAAGAAATTGTGGTAATACTCAGGAAAAGAAAAGGTATACAGTTTGTGATATATGAATAAACTGGAGAATATCATGCTGAGTGGATTCAGTCAGAAAGAGAGTAATAGATAGAAAACGGTCTCTTTCTCTTATGTGGGGCATAAGGAAATATAACAAGGGAATAACAATGGCCAAAGGCAACAGAACATGAGAATGGATCTACAGAACTGAGCGTACAGGAATGGGAGTGTAAGGAGTTTGGGGGGGGGGGTTGTCCAAAGACAAGCAGACACATCCCAGTCACAAATGAGGTAGTGATATATTGTATATTTAAAACTATCATTGGCAGAATTCTAAATCAAGGTGCCTCTAAGCAGAAAACAAGCCAAAAGAACTACAGACATTTTGATTTCTGAATTGCTTGCCCCGAGATCAATTAGTGATATACTTTTAGTCTCCAGATCATTAAATGTTTTCCGAGAATTTTTGTTTCTGTTTTTCACTTTCTGTTCAGTATAAACTGAATCAAATATGACTATGACTACAAGAAACTTCATTGTGATGATTGTTGCAACCTGAAATGTGTCTTTCTCTTGCAATGAAGTGCTGATAGTTCATTACACAGCTGGTTTCCTTTGTACATCAGACCACCTCCTGAAACTGCTCCTGGTGCTAAGAGGTTCCCAGCTGACAGGGTAAACAAATAGTCATGCACTCTGATTGCAAAACTTTCTAAAAAGCAAACAATCTCTTGTGAGTATAAAAACAGAAAGTTTTGTTATTTTATTTTGTTTTGCTCAAATTATTCCCATCATCAGAAAGACGCACTTCCATGAATTTTCCTGTGGTGATGAAAGGTTTTGAGTCTTTTGCATGAGGTGAAGACCATATGGACAGCTTCTCTGAATTTCAAAGAATGTTCTAATTGGAAAATGTTTTAGGGATTATTTAAAATGATCTGAGATATTTTTGTAGCCTGATTTATAAGTAATCTCTTAAAATTTCTACTTCAATATACTATGCTAGTGCATTCATCCTGTGACCCATTGTTTCATTTTTAATTCTTGCATTCAATTGAGAATGTGTTTGCTTTGTTGTTTTAAGGACAAAAAATGACACTGAACAAAGCTAACAACTGTGTTTAATAAGATAGTTTTTTTCACTTTCATCTTGCTCCATTTTACTCTTTGATGCACATATTACATTCATGAGATACCTGTGTTAGTAGTGTTAGTAGTTAAAAGATATTTAAATAACTAACTCTATGTAAAAGGCTACCCATTTGAAATAAGTTAACAATATTATGCATATTTCCCAATTTTTTGTTTAAACATATTTCTTAAATCTTCAAAGATTACATTTTTAAAATGCAAAGCTATGGGATTTTTCTCAAAATGAAGGTGGACACTTGAATATATCAAATTATATATTTTATTATATTCCCTATTAGAAATATCTCCAAACAACCAATTCTGAGTATGATTTTCTCAGTGGATAGCAGTTACATAGAGTTTCAACAATAGTAGGTAAGAATTCTTACAGTTTCTTGTATTAGAATTATATTTAAAGTCAAGTATAGTTGGTGCTTTGGGAAAGTTCAACAGATTAGTAAATCCTCCTTCTAAGAGACTATGACATGACATAAAGCAAGATTAAATACTAGGGTAGAAGGTAAACGTAGCTTTGGGGCTAAACTCAGCTTTTGAATTATACTATGACCATTTTTGTAAGAAGCACTTATGTGTCTAACTTGAGAAACCATAAAATACTTTGTAAATCACTCTCTCAAATTATTAAGAGACACATTTATTCAGCATCATGATCAGATTACTTAGAAATATGTGCAAATATGTACCATAGAACATAAACTAAAATCACTCTTTATGCAATTAATCACAAATACAACCCTGGAGTTTTTTTTTTTCCCAAACACGAGAGTATTGTGTAAATCATGTTTTCTTTCCATCAGTTAGGGCCTGGCACCACTGTATTTGGCTAAGTTCACAAATTTGTTGTAACCTATAGCTTCCATGTCACGTCTCTGGGTCTCCTCTACTACTAAGCTTTGTTTTGTGACAAATAAAACCTTCTGCCATTGAAATATGAACTTATTTTTTGTAATTACCAAAGTCATTGTAACTTTTGCCACTTCCAAAAATGCTTCCACTACCATATCCAAAGCATACACCTCCTCCATTGTTATGGCTTTCATAGCTGCGATTCCCAGCATACTCTCGCTGCCCTGGATTCCATAATCCTGTTCACCACTTCCATGACCCCTGTTTCCTCCAGAGTAATTAGGGCTGCCTCTGCCATAGTCATCAAAATTCTCAAATTCATTATTGCCATCTATCTCCACATCCACCATATTTCACCACCTCAGTAACCACCAAAACCACCTTGCATACTAGTTTCCTTCATGACCAAACTTATCATTACTACCAAAACTACCTCCCAAACCACCACGAATGTTACCAGAGCTATCTGTACCACTTTGGTTGAATGAAGCAGTACAATCTCTGGCTTAGATAGGGTTTTTCTTACTTCACTTTTGTGACCACTCACAATATGGTGTTTCTTTTCTTTCTTTTGCTTTATTTCTTTTTCTTTCTTTTTTTTTTTGGTTTTTTTTTGGGGGGGGAGCGGGGAGTGGGCACACCCAGCAGCTTTGAGGGGTTACTCCTGGTTCTGCACTCAGAAATTGCTCCTGGCTGGCTCAGGGGACCATATGGGATGCCAAGAATGGAACCAGCATTGTCCTGGGTCAGCCACATGCAAGGCAAACACCTACCAATGTGCTACCACTCTAGCCCCTAACAATATGGTATTTCTGAATGACAATTTTTCATGGAATCATGGCAATCAAATATTACAAAATCAAAGCTTCTCTTCTTGCCACTACCTCAGGTATTTATGATTTTATTCACTTCAATTTTCCCATGTTATTTAAAATAACTTTTTAGATGATATTCTTCCATATCTTTTTGGGGGGATCACTACGGCAGCACTCAGCGGTTCTCAGGCTCTGAGCTCAGAAATCGCTCCGACCAGGCTCAGGGGACCATAGGGATGCCAGGAATCAAACCTGGGTACATTCTGTGTTGGCTGCAAGCAACCTTACAGCTGTGCTCACTCTCTCTGGCCCCCTTCCATATCTTTTTTAAGGGAATAGAAAATATCTTTTTCGGGGCCCGGGAAATAGCATGGATGTAAAGCGTTTGCCTTTCATGCAAAAGGTCATCGGTTCGAATCCCGGTGCCCCATATGGTCCCCCCATGCCTGCCAGGAGCGATTTCTGAGCATGGAGCCAGGAGTAACCCCTGAGCACTGCCGGGTGTGATCCACAAAAAAATATATATCTTTTTCACAGTTAAGTGGGCACCAGCTCTTTGAGAATTTTCTGTCAAGACAGTAGTCTTATTTGGTTTCATGATTTTCTTGTCCAGTTGTGTGGTCTTTCATTCATAGCTGCATCTGCTTCTTCTACTGTGGCCTGTGTGTCCAACCCAAAGCATCCAGAGAACTATAGAATCTCTTATTACTGCACAGTCTGTGAGCATGCCCTATTCCCCAAAATGGCTTCCTAGACATTCATTGGTTGTTTCAAAGTTCAGCCCTTCTACAAAAACTTTCTGTAGCTGTTCAATATCTTTGGAGGACACTGACTTACATATGATGACTATAGAAAAGGACAATGTCACTCAGTAGTGTTCCTGTATCTTACCATGTCATAATCATTATCTTAATTTCATTTTAACTTATAATTTATTTAGAAAGGAAAAGCAAAAAGTACCAAAAGAGTAAACAAATTTAGAGATTATAAATATCTGAAAGTTCTAAAATATACTTTAGTAGTTCTATAAATCAGAATTATGTGTTAATAACTATATCTAAAACTAGAGTCATTAGTTCTTTAAACAATAAAATTGAGTGAAAAATATTTCATCTATTTGATAGGACAAAATAATTTCAAAGCCCAGGTATGTACATTAATGTGCCTAATGCTGTAATTCTTGGAGTAGTGTAGCATTTCTTGTTGGATGCTAAATTGCATAACTTCAGGATTCTGAAATTTAGATTTGACAGTAACAGGCTGATTCTTTGTTTCAGCTTATCCAAATGTATGATACTTTGGTGCTGATTGTAATTCAAATTTCATAGATGCTACTAAAGACTAAATGTTCATATCTCCCATATAAAAGTATATGTATTGAAGTCCTAGCCTTCAACATTTGGAGAAGGTAAATGTTGGAAAGGGACATTAAGAGATTAGTAGTGATTGTGAAACCCCCATTAAGATATTAGTCCTTTTTCAGAAAAGACATTAGTTAACTTGTTCACTCTTGTTCTCTGACACAAAAGTTTTCTCTTCTCTGAAATATGAGTCTTAGAGTGAAACTGCTGTGAACTACAAGTCATAGTATACCCTTCAGAATGAAACATAACTCACTAAACCTTGACCTGAATTTCCTACACTTCAGGACAATAAAAAATAATTTTTGTTTATTTAGATGCCTAATCAATGATAATTTGAAGTATAGGAGGCTGATTTGATTTATACATATAAATAAATTTATATATATATATGCACACACACACAGTAACATGGGGAAGAAAGGGTATCCAAAAGTTCAGTTTCTTCTACCCCACCTGAAAATTCATGAAATTAATAATCACTCCTAGTTGAATGCACTGCTGCCTATAATAAATTACAGCCATATTTTTAATTAATGGTATCTATTTATTTCTCAAATATCTCTTTCTATAAGAGATTGTCATAAAGGCAGGTTTATAAGGAGGGGAGAAGATTTTTGTTAATAGCACTACATGTTTTAGACTGAGTTAATAATTTATCACCACACCCTATCATTTACTAAAGGGCAAACCATCTATTTCATATGTGAAACAATGATTAATTACAATAAATTAATTAAATATACAACTTCTTTAGCCTGGGCCAGAGACATAGCTCAATAGACTGAGGATATGCTGTGTATGCAGGAGGCCTGAATGATATTTCTTCACTATACAGGTTCTCTGAGAACCCTTGGGAGAAACTATTGAGCACAGAACTGGGATCAGAGCCCCTGAGCAGAGCCAACTATGCCCCTATTCAAAAAAAATAAAATCTTTTATTAACAACTTTAATCAGACTGTTTCATACTATAGGGATCTTATTATTATTTGTTATTTTATTTTATTTTATTTTGATGCTCAGTGGATACTCCTGGCTAAGCACTCAGAAATTGCCCCTGGCTTGGGGGGACCATATGGGACTCTGGGAGATCGAACCGCAGTCCTTCCTTGGCTAGCGCTTGCAAGGAAGACACCTTACCTCTAGCGCCACCTCGCCGGCCCCTTATTTTTGGGGGGGGGGGATATTATTTGTAATCAATTTATTCCCTAATGTAGAGGTTGTTGAAATACTATTCTTTAAACAACAATGTTAGAATTATCTAAAATATTTTTAAATATTCAGTAACCTAAAAACTGAACCAAAAAAAAAAAACTAGAAGTTCAGAAATTTAACTTTACTTTATCATTATTTTCATTTTATTTTATTTTAGTCATGATGATTTGCAACACCATCAGTGATAGGATGTCATACTTAGAGCAGAGAGTAAGACTTACTCCAGAACTACCAGGAGTGAGAATAATTCTGAGTTGTCAACAATTCTACTATCAAGGTGTTATGACTGAACTAGAGAACAAAGAGAAACTCAACTTTTGCCCATCTTGACCATTAGAGAAAGAAACAATATAAGGGTAGTCTCATGACATTGAATCAGGAAATATTTTTAATGATATTGTTTTACTAGACAAATAGAAGGAATGATAAATTTGCATAAAATTAAGAAGCTTGTGTTGCCAAAGAAATAGTTACTAGAATAAAATGATGCCAAAAACGTAGATAAAATATTTTCTCACCAGTCTTTTGAAAAGAAGGTTAGATCCAAAATATGTCAAACACTTCTAAAAAATAAAGTATTAATTGAGTTTTATATAACCAACAATTCCCCATTTTTGCTTCTGCACCAAATCTAAAAACTCTATTCACAATAGATATTTTCACATTTATGCTCATCATGGGGCTGGGCGGTGGCGCTGGAGGTAAGGTGCCTGTGCTAACCTAGGATCCCCCGGTTCCCCATATGGTCCCCCGTGCCTGCCAGGAGTGACTTCTGAGCGAATAGCCAGGAGTAACCCCTGAGCGTCACCGGGTGTGGCCCAAAAACCAAAATAAATAAAATAAAATAAAAAACATTTATGCTCATCATAATGCATTCACAGAAGCCAAATTAGAAAGAATCCAAGTATAGGGGCTGGAGCAATGGCGTGGTGGTAAGGCATTTGCCTTGCAAGCAACTGACCCAGGAAAGACCGCGGTTTGATCCCTAGGCATCCCCTATGGTCCTCCAAGCCAGGAGCGATTTCTGAGAGCATAGCCAGAACTAACCACTGAGTTTCACCAGGTGGCCCCAAAACAAAACAAAAAAAATCTAAGTATCCAAGAACAGAGTGGATAAAGAAAATGTTGTAGGGGAGCCGGGAGGTGGCGCAGGAGGTAAGGTGCCTGCTGCCTTGCCTAGGACGGACCACGGTTCGATCCCCCTGTTCCCATATGGTCCCCCGTGCCTGCCAGGAGCGACTTCAAGCGCATAGCCAGGAGTAACCCCTGAGTGTCACTGGGTGTGGCCCAAAAACCAAAAAAAAAAAAAAAAAGAAAATGTTGTAGGTGTATGTATACAAAATACATATACATGTATGTACAAAGATGTGTATATACATGTATACATATATACTACATTTTCTTTATATATATTTTGTACATATATAGACAATGAAATACTACTCAGCAATTTGCTGCTATTTGGCCAGGTCTGCAGAGTATTATGCTGAATAAAGTTAGAAGAACAGGGACATACAAAATGATTTTTTTCTCATATGCAGAATCTACTAAAACTTTGGAAGGAAATAACAAGTTTCCAAAGGCAATAGAACTTGAGATTGATGTGAAGAATGGAGTTTACAATAGATAAAACAGGAGAGGAAAGAGAAAGTAGGCCAGTAATGGAGGCAAGCAGACAATGATGGAAGGTACAGGAAACAAAACTCTACCATTTACAGTTGAATGTCATAATGTATAAAAAAATTTTAATCAAAAATAAAATTAAAAAGTCAAGGAAAAGGGGCAAGTGAAAGAGTACAACAGATAAGACACTATCTTTGCATGTAGCCTACTTGAGCTCAGTCACTGACATTCCATGTGGTCCCTCAAAACTCAGCAGGAGTGATCCCTGAGGATAGAACCAGGAGTAAACTCTGACCACAGCTGGGTTTGCTGCCCTCAAAATGGGGTTAGAGAGGATAAATCTTTCATATTTCAAAAGTTCTCAAGTGTCATATGTATCTTACATTAAATTTAATTTTATTATTTTTGGAGTCACATGGTTTGCAATTGTTTTCTGTTTTGGGAGTGTCACATCTGGCAGTGTTCAGGGTTTATTACTGGACCTACATTTAGGAATTACTCCTGATAGCTCAGGAGACTATCTAGGGAGCCAGGAATTGAACCTGGGTTGGTCGCATACAAGGCAAATAAATGGCTTACCTGCAGTACTATCTCTCAGACTCTGCTATTTTCATAACCTTTGCTTACAAAGTCTCTGCTCTGCCACCACTATCAAGCTGGTGTATTAGGATAAATATGAAAAACAAAATTCTATATCATATTAAATTTGCAGTAAGATGCTGGGTAATTTAAATGTTTGATATCTGATTTCCTTATCTGTGAAGGTGTCTATTACAATAACAACTTTTCAGGGCTTATATCCAAGTCAAATATAATAACCTTTTGTGGCCATAGAGATAGTATAGAAGTTACATTGCTTTTCTTCGGATTTCTAATCCCATATGGCATACCATATGGAAAACTATGTACTACCAGAATGACCCCAGAACACAGATCCAGAAGTAGTTCCTGGACATTTTCAGCTGTGAAACTTCTTAAGCACACTCTCCCCAAAAAAGTAACAACATTTTACAAATGTTGAAATGTGCCTTGAACAATAAATGGGTAAAAAATCACAATTACTCTGCTTCTTTGAGCCTACATATTGCTTACATACTACAGCCTGCATACTACTTGTTGCTTTGCCATTGTCTGCAGTATAGCCCCTAAAACAAATAGTTAATAAGGCCTATAGGTCCTAAAAGCAATGATAAAGTGGACTCATTGTAAAATCAAGATGAGGGTCCAGAGTGTAGCACAGTGGTAGGCCATTTGCCTTGCATGCAGATGACCCAGGATGGACCCAGGTTTGATCCCCAACATCCCATATGGTCCCCTGAGCCTGCCAGAAGCAACTTCTGAGTACAGAGCCAGCAGTAAACACTGAACACAGTCAAGTGTGGCCCCAAAACAAAACAAACAAAAAGATGAAAAAAATACAGACATGGGGATCTTCTATTGCCAATACTATATGAGTAGGCCAACACCATAAAAATAGTGGTAAGGCATTTTAAGCATCATCAAATCTTCTATTAAACAAAACCCAAGTGTTGATGAGAAAAAAATATAGAAAGAGTGGTGATACTTTGCTCCCCACATTGTCTTTCAATGACTTATGGTGTCAGAATGAGGTCATGCAAAAAAGATAATCCCAAAGAGTTAACTTCAAATAATACAAGCAAAAAGAAAATTTATATTACAACTATCTTAGACAGATTTGATCTATATACATAAAGCCTTCCTCTACTCCCTCAGTTTTATGATTTGGCAGCGGAAGTCATTTAACACAATGTCTTTAATAACATTGGTATTCCTTCCTAGACTACTATACAAACACAATTAATATATTCTGCAAATGATCCGTCACCATGTGAAGCTGCTAAATGGATCAAGCTCATTAAGTGTTCTTCTTTTATTAATAGTAAATGTTGTTTTCCTGAAATATAGAAAAAAATCTAGTTATAGAGTTGGCTCTTGCTTTCTGTTTGAAAAAATTCTAAAATAAATCAGCACAGAGAAGAATATGAATCAAGATAACTGGAGCCTGTCATGTAAGCCTGGAATAAGCTGGAAAAATATGGTGTCGAAGGAATGTTCATAGCTGGTTTTTTAAACTACATTTCAGTCTGAAACACTGAAACACCGTTATTTTTAAGTTCTTTAAAGGGAAAAAATAACAGCATTCTAGATTATTGTATTAAGACTATTTCAATTAATAATCATTAAGACTACTCAGACTATATTGAGAGGGACTTCAAAACCACTTGTTCAATGGCTTTTAAACTTAACATTAAGCAATAATCATCTGGAATACTTTAAATTATTTATTAGTGTAGTTGAGGTGACATTATTACAATGGTGTTTAAGTACATCTTTGTAGATCACAAAATTGATAGCCCCTTTCTCTCTTTATTTTTACTTTGGGGACCATGTCTATCAGTGCTCAGGACACACTAACTCTGTGCTCAGAGTTCACTTCCAGCAGGGAAACTCATGTGGTCTCAGGGAACAAACGTTGAATGGTGACCTGAAAGCAGCATCAACCCATGACTTCAGTAAGCCATTTGTGTTGCTTTTGTAAACTGCTTTATTTATTTTGCTTTCTTTTTTTTTTCTGTCATCACTCTAGCAGTGGTTGGAATTGGGTTTATTAACAACTTACTAAGATCATGGAAACTCACATTTGCAACAAAATTTTGTGGTGAAGTGCTTTCTGTTCTTCAGGGAAAGAAAGATGATTTCCAACTGAGAAATACTTGGGAGGCATCCTAGAAAGGGCAATATCTAAAATGAGCCTCTCTTTGTCTTTGTAGTCTACTTCTGCAGCCATTATTATAGACCTTCAAGAATCTTGTATTTATACCACACTTTGTAGCTCTATACATCTTTCACTCACACCCACACTCTATTTTTCTAAATTTCCATGTACATTGTTGCACTACAATTAGTGAAAGTTTAACTTAATAATTTTTATTTGGATGTTTGATTTTCTTTTTTAATACATAATTTATGTAGACAACATTTCCAATACTATTCTATATAGTAATGAAGAAAGTGAACATTTTTCTCTCATACCTGATTTTGGTATGAGAGTTATGTTGGCTTCATAGAAATAGTTGGGGGGGAAATCCTGGTGTTTAATATCCATTAAACATTCTCAGTAATGTTACTAAGAAGAGTTTAGACTTCCTCAGTTCTAGTCCTGAATTTGAGTACTAATAATAAGCTATTTCCTTAGCTAATATTCACTTATTTCTTCTCTAATTTTTATTTAGACACCTGGAATTACAGCACTGATAATAATAGAGTTTCAACCCACTTCACATGAAGACAGTGCCATCTTGCCAATATTTCAAGGTCTCCTCTAGAATCCAACTCAATCCCTTGGAAAAATAATTTTTAAATTTAATCATTAAAGTTTGAGTGTTGTATTTAGAATAGTGTTAAAACTTATAGTGTTGATATATACAGTTACCTCAATATCAAGTGAGTCTCAGTCAATGTCCTAATATTAAATCTAGTCTACCAAATAATTTCTCTCCTGCCTATGCCTTAAATAACTTAAAATTCTCAGTTCTATAACTGGTTTTCTATTTTTAGTACCTTTCATTCATATTTGTTCAACAGAGAATGATATCTCTCAATATTCGCCCTTCTCTCTCTAACTTACTTTATTTAACAAGATACACTTCAATTTTATTTAAGTGGCAAAAGGCTATTTGATTCAACTTTTTAATCTCATTATTTTCTAGAGTGGGAATCTTGAACTGTAACTAATCATATTTAGAACTTGGTCCTCTTTGCTCACAGATCACCCCTAGTAGTATTCAGGGGATAATATGTAGTGTCAGGGATCAAATCTACAAGGAATGTGTGTTTTCTTCTTATCTCCCTGACCTTATTTCAATTTTTTATGACTTGTAACATTCTCTTACATGTGCATAAACCAAATTTTTTATTCATTCATCTGTTAGTGGATGTTTGGATTGTTTCAATATCTTGAATATTGTACATTGTACTCATAGATTTCTTTTTTATGGTGTTTGGGCCATACTTGATGTTCATGGATTACTCCTAGAACTTTTCTAAGGAAATTTTTCTGGCAGTGATTGAAGGACCATATGGAATACCAGGGATTAAAATTGGGTTAGCGATGTGCAAGTACCCTATCAATGGTACTATTGCTCCAGTCCCACATAGATTTTTTTTTAATTTATGGTATAACATTATTATTTACCAAGTTGTTTATAATGCAGTCAAGTTAGCCATTAAATGCTCAAATACCAAGACAATCCCCAGTGTGATCTTCCCCTTGACATAGTCCCCAATTTCCCACTCTCCAACCCAACCTGTCCCCTTTCAGACAATACAAATTTACTTCAGATTATTTTTCACAATACAAAGGCAATGGAATTATCAAAACAGATCATCAGGGGTCAATTTGAAATATTTGTTATATCTCTACATGGTATTAGTAAAGTCAGTATTTAAGGATTATTTGCTGAACTGTAGTTAATGCTAATTGAGCCTAATGTGTTACTGTTTAGGCTCATTAAGTTTGGTACATTTCTATGTGGCTTTCCGATCTGATTTCCTGTAATACAACTAAGCTGACACCACTATGATAATTTGAGTTTCACATGACATCTTGTAGTCAAGTGGTACAAATCTGGCGACTTGGTAATTTGATAGGGTTAAATTGTGGAGCTGGGCCATTTCTATAAAGGGTGTTTGGTGTGGCTCTGAGCAGCAGAGGTTTCAGGAAGAAAAGAGAGTCTGTCTCATCAATTCTGAGAATGCCCCAGAGGCATCGAGCTGTGACCAGACTACCTAGGAAGTTTAAACAGCGGGGTTTTTTTTGTTGTTTGTTTGTTTTTTTTTGGAGCTTAGTAGAGGAACTGGGTCATTTTTCTGCCTGAAAGATGGTGAGTGAAGATGAAGAAACTCCCAAATAGATAATTTTGAAACAAGGTATTTGAGAATATTTTTAGCGGATAGAAACAGGATGGAACATGAGTAAATGTGTAAAGAATTCTCCAAACTGTTTTTCATCGGGGCTGATCAAGATGGCATTTCCATCAGCAGTGATTCCTTTTTCAACATATCCTCAACAACACTGATCATTTGACATCTGTTTAAAATACAACATTCTGGGGGCCAGAGAGATAGCACAGCAGTAAGGCATTTTGCTTTGCAAGCAGCTGATCCAGGGCAGATGATGGTTCGAATCCAGACATCCCATATGATCTCAGGTGCCTACCAGAAGCAATTTCTAAATGCAGAGCCAGGAGTAATCCCTAAATGCCAACGGCCAAAATTAATAAAGAAAAGAAAAAACACAACATTCCCAACTGGTGTAAGATAGTAATTCATTATTGTTTTGATTTGCATTTTCCTAGGAGTAAGTGATGATGAGAACTTTTCAAGATGCCTGTTGGCCACTTGTATGTCTTCTTTGTCATATATTTGCTCATCTACAAAATATTTATCAAACTTGATGATTTGTTTATAAAACTTGAAGGTTTGATAAAATTCACCAGTGAATTCTTCTGGACTAGGGCTATTGTTCTTTCGTGATTTTGCTCTTGTGGTTGCCTGAAGTTTTCTATTTTTTCTTCATTCAGTTTTGGGAAATTACATACTTTCAAAAATCTGTCCATTTCTTTTATTACTCTTCAGAAAAACAGGACAGAATTGTTCATAGTAACCTTTTATATTTTCTTGGATGTCTGAAGGGTTTATTGTTATTTCTATTCCTTAACTTCTGATTAATTTATTTGGTTATTTTCTTTTGTTTTCTTAAGAGTCTACCCAAAGGGCTCCTTTATATTGATTATTTGATTTCTATATAATTGATTTCTGCTGTATCATTTATTATTTTCTTTCTTTTGATAGAGGTTTATTTCCTTTATTAGGTGTTTACTGTGTGTTTAGCTCTTGTATTTGAGCTTTTTATTCTTTCCTAATGTAGGCCTGTATAGAATAAATTTCCACTTTAGTGAGACTTTTGCTGTATCTCATTCATACTAGTTTCCTCATTCTCATTAACTTCCAGGAATCTTTTTATTTCTTCCCTGATTTCCTTTTTGATCCATTTGTCATTTAGCAGTGTTTTATTTAATTTTACTCGGAGTTTTCCCCAATCTTCCTCTTATGATTGATTTCTAATTTCATACCATTCTGGTCTGAGAGGATGCTTGGTGTAATTTACATATTTATAAATTTATGTAAATTTTATTTTCCCTAGTATGAGATATATATCTGGAGAACGTTCTATGTATTTGGAATATAGGAATCAGTTTGGCTTTTTAAATATTAATTGTTCTATATATGTCCATTAATCCTGTGATTCTAACTCCTATTCTGGGGAAAAATATATCTCCTTGAGATATACTCTATGCTATGTTCTCTCATGTTCTCCCATGTTCTCTCTTGATCATTTTTTCTTGAGCATACATATGTATATATACATATATATTCTCCCTTTGTTTCCTAGATAAACTTGCATTATATCACTATTCATCTCCTCTATGATATTCTTTTCTGTGATGGAAGGTGATCTAAATCATGGGTAAGATTTAGGCCTAACTTTCCTACAAAGAGAAATTCTTCACTCCAGACTGAGTTCCACAACTCCCTGAGTAATTGACTATCAGAGATCATTTCCCATGCTGGACAGAACAAGTGGAACCCAGATGCATTCTGACACCCTACTGAGGGTATTATTGTGACATAAAGTCTCTATCTTGTAGGGTCTCAGAACAGATTCTAGTCAGTCTTAGATTTACCCAGCCATTTTCTCTGGATGACTTAGGAATGTTGAAAGGGAATAGTGCCTCCCTTCTCCAAGCTACCTCTATTATACCCATATTGCATAATCAACATAAGGAAACCCTACTTCTTCTTATGGGAATTATACCTCTCACTGGCAACAATTGCATTCCATTGCTCAGAGGTATAAACATGAGACATTATAATATCAATCATATCTATGAAACTATCAGTATATTTGATTTCCTAGTTCCTAGCAGACACTATATTGCCAAACTCAAAGAGACCTGGGAAGCATGCTACAACCTAGTGGCACAATATTTGGTAATGACTTTGGCACTAAACTTGTGCTACAACCACATGTTCAAAACTAGACTGATCAAGAGCACAAGATGCATTCAGAGACCTGCTAAGTGCAATTTTTACTCTGTAAAGCACTTTGTGATTTTAGACATTTATTTAGACCACTTGCCATCAGATGTACCTTGAGAGGAGCTGAGTTCCTTTAGAATGAGATAAGCAAAAGTTGCTAAGTGCTGCCTTTTTCTTTCAGAATCAATTCAGGATAAAAAATTTGCCTTCAGACCATTTTGTGTTTGAAGATATTATTACTTCTTGAAAGTTTACAAAAAAGGCTACAGCCAGTCACAGATTCAGGTCTCAGAGTAGCCCCAGATCCCTTGATCAGGTGACATATGAGTAGAATTATAACTCCTCAATTATAAAACCAGATTCTTATCTTAACCTACATTAAATTCAATGCAAGTTCCTATAATTCCTGACAGCTTAGAAATTAACCTCACTCTATCTGTGGATGGATTTAGTTTCTCACCTTTAATTTCTGACTGTTGATTCTTATTGTACCAGCTGAATGTGAATGTGATACTATTTTTTTTTTTGCTACCATCACTCCTGACCAACACCAATGGCAAAGTTTTTTTTTCTTTAGCATCTTATAGATATGACAGCCATGGCAACTAGTAGAGTTACTGAGAACTGTTGACCAAAAAGAAAAAGCCATGAAAGACATATATATGTTGCTTTAGTACTTTTATACTCCAGAATTTTATAAAGTTGTATTTTTTCATATCTTTTTTTTTTTGGTTTTTGGGTCACACCGGAGTGCTCAGGGGTTACTCCTGGCTCCATGCTCAGAAATTGCTCCTGGCAGGCACGGGGGACTATATGGGGCACCGGGATTCGAACCGATAACCTTTTGCATGAAAGGCAAACTCCTTACCTCCATGATATCTCCCGGGCCCCTTTTTCATATCTTTAACTCTGTATCCTGGTGTTATTTTTGTTTTGATATTGGATCATAAAGGTGAGATCAGTTCAGCCAATGACGAACACAACATCTTACTTGATCAAAGCATCTGGAGCTGGAGGGTATTCGAGAATTTGCCGAGTGGCAGCAATGCTGGGGTTATCACTTCCCAGGTCATATATTGAGGACTGAGATCTTTATCATTGCTGTATGAGTTAGCAAGGAATGTACCTGTGACAAATTATGGATATAAACAGTAAGTAATTTTATTTCCAGTACTATTATTGAGGTAGGCAAGAAATTACCTAATGAGTCTTATGAATGAAAGCAGCATTTCATAAAGCATTGAGTCACTGTGTGGTGTGATTCAGTAAATCCAGAACATTGACTGGGTGAAACCTAAAGTAGTTGTAGATTCAACTGTGTCACACAGTTTCCTACAGCATTAAACTCATATGTGATCTCAATGATTATAATTTTCTTATATAGGATCCATGGCTTCTATTTCTTCCTGCCCTCTCTGGCTTTTCTTAGGCTGATTGAATAATAAAATATCATTGGAGAGATTTATAAGATGCCAGTAAGAATTTAAATATATATACTTTGATATGCTACATGAATTTAATATTAGCAAATTGGTCAAAATTAAGATTTTGATCCTGAGCCAGGATTGGAGTTTAGGCTTTCATGAGAAAGAAGAGATATTACACATTAGAGGGAAGAGCCTCAGTATAATTACATGTTTATCAAAAGAGAGATTTTAGGTAAAACATCTGAATTCCATTTTACATTTATAAATGTAAAGGAAGCTAAGACAGTGATAAAAATGTTTCTTATAAGTGCACAGAGCCTTATTGAATTCACTAAATATTCTACATGCCAAAGTGATATATCTTTTGAAGGCTTGTTATGAGCATATTAAGGGGAACCATCTTCAGCAGTACCAACTAAGAATTCAGAATTTATAATCTGTAATTACAATGAGAAAATCACTCCAAAGCTATATGAGTAACATTTTTAGAAATTTTCAATGTCGTTTCTATGTAGGAAGGTTGTTTGTAGCTTTGAAAATTTAAAGAGCTGGGGCCAGAGAGATAGCACAGTGGTAGGGTGTTTTCATTGAATGCAGCCAATCCAGCATGGACTGTGGTTGGAATTCTAGCTCTCATATGGTCTCCAGGGCCTGCTAGGAGCATTTCTGAGAGCAGAGCCAGAAGTAACCTTGAGTGCTGCCAGGTGTGACCCCAAAACCAAAATTAATAATAATAATAATGAAAATAATAATAAAGAAAAGTAACAAGAAAATTAAAAGAGTTTTTACTGCCTATCATTCCACCACAATTTAGCATCCTTAGATAAATGAGGACAGTTTCAGGATCAATCTACTTTTCAATAAAATTCCCAGAACAATATATTTAGAATTATTTAAACTAGAATTATTTAAAATAATTTTTAATTATTTAAACTTGTTCTAATTTCTAATTTCTATTCTGGTGTAATATTCTTCAAGAAAAATCCCACAGATTACCAAAAACCATTAATAAATTAAATTATTATGTTTTACTCACTAAACTACTGTTATAAAGGATATTATTTAGAAATAGCCAGTTGGAAATATTCACAGGGCTAGTTATAAGGAAAAGCATGGTGCTTCCATCCCCTCCCCCAAGTGTACCAGTGTCCTCCAAAGAGCCATGTGTGCACTGATACAGAAATTACTTAGGGTAAAAGGATTATTTAGACAAATGAAATGCCTTTTGCTCACATTAATTACCCTGTGACTTCTTAAGGCAGGCTGCCTACAGCTTCTTAAACATCAATTTCTAGAAGGCCCCCTGGGATATGTGGCTGTTGCCAGAGCTCTTTCTGGATTAGGAAGGGAAGTTAACTCTTCTCTGAAGGTTTTAGCTGTTTCAGGAGAATATAACTGCAGATTTTCTTCATAGATATGTGTATTGTAGTTTGGGCTAGCTAATAAATTGTGGGGTTGGGCTGCAAAATATTCATGTTAAAAAAAAAACTGGCTGGGGCTCGGGAGATAGCATGGAGGTAAGGTGTTTGCCTTTCATGCAAAAGGTCATCGGTTCGAATCCCGGTGCCCCATATGGTCCCCCGTGCCTGCCAGGAGCAATTTCTGAGCGTGGAGCCAGGAGTAACCCCTGAGCATTGCCGGGTGTGACCCAAAAACCA
>PVKC010020791.1:0-10438 GCA_004027635.1 Crocidura indochinensis
TTCTTTCTTTCTTTCTTTCTTTCTTTCTTTCTTTCTTTCTTTCTTTCTTTCTTTCTTTCTTTCTTTCTTTCTTTCTTTCTTTCTTAACATGTACATTTACTTTGTCCCTCGAGCCCCCAGATTGTAGTACATTATAATATTTTTTACACTAAGCAATCCAAAGCCAAAAAAATTATGCAACTCCCTTAACATTAAAAGCTGTAGTATTGTTGACACAATTGATCATAATATTGTTGGGGACTGTTTGGAATAATTAAAAAGCCCTCTCACTAATCAAAATGGAGTCACTGAAAGTCTGAGCCAAAGTGTGTAAGTGACAAGCTGCATGCAAGTAGATGTGGCCTTTTGCCTTGGACCTAAAGAAATAGGAACTAATCCCATATCGTAGAGCTGGGAGTTAACCATTAGGCTCCAAGATGTCCTTGTAAAGATAGGGGTCAAAAGGCCCAAGCTGAGATTAGATTTTGTATTTTGTTGCTCAAAGATAATGTTGATCTCTTGACTAAGATAACCTCGTTGTAAAAACAAGATGTTCCCATGGAAAGTTACAGCTAATCCAATTACGCCTCCCCCTCTACTCTCTTTGTCTCGCATTTTCTATATAAGGTCCACCTTTCCCTTCAATAAATGGACTCCTGATTGGAACCCTTTGTCTCGAGTCCCTTTATTTCCCAGTCCCTCTTCTATTTCAGACCGTAATCCTCTTCAAGAACTGTGAATTACTGACGTGGTCCCCAGATTTACCCGCTGGTCGGGGTCCCTGGTGGGCCACATAATACAATAATTCATTAAGAATGAGTCAAAGGAGCACATCAAAGACTGTGTTAGTGTGGAAATTGTTTGCATAGGCCCAGAAAAATATAGGGACATGGAAAGAAAAAGCCTTGAACTAAATACAAGAAGACTTTACCCCTGAAGTTTTCTGGCATAAGACCAACTATAGGCTTCAGGCATATTAGGTTGTCCAACCTAAGTCATTGTCTGTATGCCAATACACTTTTATTTTTCACACAGTCACTGTTGTTGGTGTCAGGTTTCTGTAGCCAAGGATCTCGGAATATGTCCATATTCTCTTTAAAAGTCAGGATGATGTGGTGCACCCTTTAGCTTCACTCACAATTAGAGGGTGTTGCAGAGAGCTCAGTCTTTAAAGCAGGTTGTTATTGTTGTTAAGTTCTCGGATTGTTAAAGGCAAGTCTCTGTTTAATAGGTCTATACCAGAGCAGTGGTAGGATCTTCCCTGGTAGAGGATTGCATTCAGGTGATGTAGTACATAACCATGGTTGTTTTGTAGATGGCATCCCTGGTTCAGGGGTAAATGGACAATGCCCATTCTTTCAAGACATGAGCGAGAACTTTATGATGATGTTCAGGGTTTAAGGTCCTACTGTATTACAAAATTTGTATGTTCCCATCTCTATAAGAACGTGTTTGTATATAATTTCCCATTTTTATGTGCCTATGCAAAGGAAGAAAAGTATCACATGGTAAGATTGGTGCCTATGGGGATGCTAGAACAAGTCCAACAATCCAATTGACTTGGTTCTTATATAAAAGTTAAATGGAGGGACACTTCTACAAACTTCCTTATTTAACAGATAACAAAGGGATAAAAAGTGGGGAAAATAAGCAATCTAACTTAAGACAGTGAGCTCAATTGTCACCGTTTGTGGGAACTAATCAGAAACCTAGTATGGTAGCAACCACAGTTACACAATGAAGGAAGGAAGAGGCCATGAGGCCGCTGAGAGTAAACAAGTAGGAAAAGAGTACTGGTCTCTTCCCAGCCTGAGAGTCCATCCTCTCATTTTTATTTTGAATATATATGGTACCCCTACACAAACTGGTCTCTTCCCAGCCTGAAAGTCCATCCTCTCATTTTTATTTTGAATATATATGGTACCCCCACGCAAACTGCTCTCTTCCCAGCCTGAGACTCCATCCTCCCATTTTTATTTTGAATATATATGGTACGCGTCCCCACACTGTTTTTAAAATGGAGACCAATGAGAAAAAAAAATAGCAGTGAATGTCATGACATACACCAGTGCTGCATTGGTCCGCCCTCCACCCCATGTGTCCCCCCTTTAGTGTAGGGAGAGAAAGGGGAAAAGACTGAGGTCCACTATAGAATCCACCTGAGCTGGCAACCAGGGAAGGCCTGGAATAAAGGGGAGAAGTAGGGGAATGGCTGGGGGCCTGCCAAGCCTCCAAGCACCCCACAAGCTGGTCTGGGGTATCCCCTAACCCCATACCTGGGAAGAGTTGGCCTCCAGGATCAAGGAACTGGAAGCCAGATATCTGCCCAGCTCCTCCTTCTGCTCCTTCCCGCTAGATTAGGGATGGGGAGAAGCCTGGGGGCCTCTAATAGAGTCCACCTGGAATCAACATCAAGCCACATGAGGTGGCAGTCAGGCAAGGCCTAGAGTCCAGGGGAGAAATAGGGCAATGGTTGGGGGCCTCCCAAGCCTCCCAGCACCCTCGAAGCTAGGGAGTAGACGTCCAGTATGGGGGTGTCCCCTTTCCCCATACCTGGGAAGAGCTGGCCTCCAGGATCAAGGAATCAGAAGCCAGATATCTGCCTGGCATGTACCTTTTTCTAAGAGTGCTGCCACCCAGTTATTCAGTAATACACACATACAGTTGTCCAAATTATTAATAAGTAACATTTATTATATAATGGTGACTCAGTAGCATTCTATTTGGCAAGAAAAACTCTTTTCTTCTCTTATTCTGATAAACTTGCCATGGGGGGCAAGTTTTCATTCTACGAGAATGAAAAGGTTTAGATTATGTTTCAGTCATCTAAGATTAGAATTCAAAATATCATGAGTGTATGTCAGGAAAGGGTCTTTTTCAGAGTAATTATAAGTCAAGAAGATTAGCACTACCACTATCACATTAGAGCTGCCACTGTCATTTCTGCCAACTTCAGACTTGGGCTGAATTCAGAGGCTTACTTCTCTAATTGAAAGGTTTTGGTATGGTTCTCTATTATTTGAAGCTGATTACTTATAATCAGCTCTTCCCCAAATACAGCCTTTTCTCACTGATCTTTTGTACCTGGATATTGAAAGTTGACATATAAGTGAAAATTAGGATAAAAATTTCAGTGTAATTAAGTTAGTATTGAGTGGTTTTCTTAAAATAAAACAAGCAACATGTTAATTGTAGCACCTGAAATCATGAGCTTGGTTTCAGATATACCCTTTACAAAAATAAGAACTGAAGTAATTTTTTTTTTGTTAGTTGGGTCATACCGGGCACTACTCAGGTTTTTTACTAATTTACTTGCTTATTTTTAGTCTTATGAATGTTTTTTATGCTTAGTATATGAACGCCTTTTGGATGCATGATATGCAAACCATCTTCCCTCATTTTTCTTTTCATATACTCTCAGAATCTCCCACTCTAATAATAAAGTGCACACATTGTAGATAGAATTTTGTGTCACCAGTATGTTGATTTGTTAGTTTGGAGAAAAGTGGCTTGGACTAGCTGAAGCATGCAGAGAAGTGTTTATTATTTGCACATTTTCTTTTTTATGCTATTCTTTCTTCGGTGCACTTTCTGCTTGTCAGTCATCTGCTTGTCTAGACTTCAAATTGCTGGTGCGATTATGCCCTATTCCTTCTTTTATCTCTGTCCTTGACAGTTAAGAAATACTCTACTATTAGGAGAAGCACCAA
Source organism: Crocidura indochinensis (assembly GCA_004027635.1). Lineage (NCBI taxonomy): Eukaryota > Metazoa > Chordata > Mammalia > Eulipotyphla > Soricidae > Crocidura > Crocidura indochinensis. Next base: position 3,690 of record PVKC010020791.1, read on the forward strand.
TGTTCACTAACTGTGGCAGTGTCGTGACCTCTCTAGCCCACTGACATTTTGGGGACATTGGTTTCATTTTCATGTGTTTCCAGGCAGATGGAAAACTGTTTCTTTTATGACTTTCTTTCTTACACTGCATGGCCCTCAAATTTTGAAGTTATGTAGGTTCTTTTATAGATCCCTTGTTGTCACATCACAGATTTATTCTCTTTTTATAAAATAAGTTTCATCTCTTTTTGATATTTATTATCATTCTCTTTTAATATGAACTTGTTTGTGCCATATTCATTAACAATGCTTTGACATTTGTGGTAGGTCAATGGAAGTATTCCCAAGTTCTTCGTTTTTATTTCCCTCTGTGCTTATGTTACTTTCCTGGTTTCTGTTATTATCTATGATGATGACAGATGGTGATTATGCTCAAATTTCTGTCGTTATCTGCCTTTCATTCTTATTATATTTTTTTGCATAAAAGCTAATTCTCAAAGGAAAAGAAAGAAAAGACAGCAACACTGAGTTTGTAAAGTTTGCTTCTGGCCATCTCGTTAGAGCAACGAACCATTTCTAATTTTCATAATTTGTAGCCAGCACTTCATTTGAGTCTTTGTTAGTTTTTGGAACAAGCTTACATTTTAAGAGATTTATTCAAAAATCCGCATCTTATATCATATTATTCTTAGCCATATCATTCTTAGCCTTATCATTGAGTAAGGAAATGTACTAAAGCAGTACTATAAAAAGTCTTTAGTTTTATAGAAGATGGTTAAATTTTAAGTGACAAATAAAGTTGATGTTAAACTATTTAAAAAGTGCTAAAGAAATACCAGTATTTTTAAACTGTGCAAGAAAGAAAATGAAGTCTACTTATTATAATATAGACTTGGATTTTTTGCATAAATGGATTTTTAGCATAAAGTGCAGCAAAAATAATGATCCTATATGATCTCTGTGGTCCATTTTGATGTAAGAAGTTTGAAACTATATCTCTTTTAGTATTCCATTATTTTTTTTTGCCTATTCTTATAGAAGCCCTTTTTCTTCCTAAATTTTTTTTGTTTGCTAATTTTTATTCTAAAGAATTAGTTCTTGGGTTGAGATATATAATTACAGTGCTAAAATCTTTGTGAGAATAAATTAAATTAACCATTGGCTTAATTCATATACATTATAGGCATAATGCAGGGTATCATCTATATTGAGTGGTTTTAATATTTACCATACTTTCCTAGGTATATTGAGAATTAAATTAAATGTTGTTCTACTATTTTTATAGCAAAATATCGTGGTTTGGCTGACTGTTTGAAACAACAGAATTTACATCCTCAGGGTTTTGGACGCTATAAATTTTGGCATTCAATTGTTCTGAGGATTCAGTTCATCTCAATGTCTGGTTTGCAGATAATTTCCTTCTCTCTGAGCCTACACACAGTCTTTTCTCTGCTAATGATGGAGCCTAAATTTCCTCTTATGGACATGAGTCATATTGAATTAGGGTCACCAAAATGTTCTTATTTTAACTTAATTCAGTTTTGTCAAAATCTTATCTCCAACTGTGACTAAATCCTGATATTATGTATATTGTTACTATAAAATAAAATATTTTGAGGAGAAATTGGAACTCATAATATACTGTATGTTCTCATTACTAATATACAAAAGATGATTAGTTTATTGGTAAAGCTGCTAAAATATTGTGCTATGCTTTGATTGTCATTCTCATGCTGCTTCTTGGCTTGAGTATTAAAGCAAGTTTATATAGGTTTTAGTAAAGTTGTAACATTCAGATAGTATTTATTTCTTAGGAATTTGTTGTATGGACTAAATTTTGTCTATAAATTACCTAGGATATACATAATCTAGAGTTTGTATTCAATATTCATTTAATTTTTAAAACATTAATTACAGAATTATATAAGCAATATTGTATTTGACATATAGCTCTCATGCTGATCAAATCAAACAGATATCTGATAGACAAATACTTAGTAAATATTGCCATTCTGACAAAAACAACCATTTGAAAAGATAAAAAAAATCTGAGACCAGAGTACAGCAATAGCCTGGGTTTGATCTTTGATACCCTATACAGTTCTTTCAAGCCCTATCATGAGTGATCCCTGAGCACAGAACCAGAGTAAGCTCTGAGAATTGTCTGGTGTGACACCAAACAGAAACAAACTAAAGTTCTAGGCAAAGCTATTAAATTAGTTGTTAGTAAAAACACTATCAACAAAAGTAATTTAAATTTACTCAAAGGTTCTGGTTCCAGGTAGGATATATTTAAAATATTTAGTTTTCCTATTGCAAACAATGCATCTGAAGAGCATTTAAAGTAAACTATTTGGACTCTTAAAAGTAATAAGCATTTGGAAGATCAGAAAATAGAATATGTGTTACCACTACACCTGTAACCTGTGATAATTCTATTCTTTTCCATTTATCTGGACTAATTTTTCCCCAAATCTTACTGTGAATTTAGCTGCAGACAGAGAGACATTATATGGGTTGACTTTAATTTTGAAAGAGCAGGAAATGTATTGAGAGTGGAAGAATTTCTCATATTTTTTCCATCTTCTTCCTTTTCCTTTTGATCTTTCCCACTTTTTCTCATCCAGGTCAAAGGAAATCTTGTTTAAATGAATGAAAGGTGATAATAACAGTGGAGACATAAAATAAGGAGACAGGAATCTAAAGTCAGAGCAGATTAAGTCTTCCTTTATAATTTCAGGAGCTCTGGTCTTCAGAGGAAGTCATTGTTGCTTTAAGTACTCTACCTAATTGTTTCTGGAATCAGGCACATACACAGGAATATTATAATAGAATTAGATCAATAAAACTTGGTAGAGAACCAAAGAGGGGAGTTTAAGAAATGGAAAAGTATAGGGGGATTCCAGGTAGGGAGACACATCTAAGTTAAACATTTCATAAAGCCTTGTTTTAAGTTCCTAGACTTCTTCCTGAACTAAATATAAGAATCTTATTATCTGCCACATATCAAATATTTGGAAATTAAATGAAAGAGTAGGGTCCTAGATTGATTTTTGACTGATTCACACAAAGGGCAAACCTGAATAATAATATAAGGAGAGTCAATAGAAATGACATTGAGAAAGTATAAACAAAATACTAGTCAATTTGTTTTCAGACCCCAAACTATGATGACTATTTTATGAAACAAAGGTATCAAAATTGCATAGCACTTAAGTATACACAAGTTGATAGTATATTTAAAATATCAAAGACATTCTTAGTTACAAGGTTAGAAGGAATGAAAAAATTTTTAAATGTAGGAGAAATTACAAGGTTTTAAGGTCAAAATGACCCAGATGTTAAAATAATGTGAGGATTGAATGTTTTGAGTATAAAATGTTTGAACAAAAATAAAAAATAAATTATTTAATACAAATTATATCAAAATAAGCGAGAGAGAAAAATAATCTTTTGTTCTTTGAATATGACCAGGGTGTTTAAAACGTTACCTAGCTCAGTCTCATGATTTATTGGTGTAGTAAAACCCTCTTACTTTTTAGAAGAGATGACTGAAGTATAATAAACTTTCATCATAGCTTTCTGTCCCCTAGATTTCAAATATTAGTTCTTACCAATTATTCCATGTTATATTTGAATCTGAATGATCAACTTTCCTCCAATTCATTATTGATTTCTAAATATCTTAAGTACAATTATACTTTGATTTCTAAGTCATCTATTTATATATTAGAAAAATTCCAAATTCACTTGGATTAGAATGCTAGTGTATAAAAGTGACCTATGTGCCTCGATCCTGTAACTTGGAAGGAATGTGCAGATTATAGGAGATTGCTATGGCTTGTATTTTCAGTACTGTTTGTAAAATTCATAAATAAATCATAGAAATGTGTATGATCAAAAAATAAGTAGAAAAGAATAGCTTTCAATGTTGTTATGACATATTAATGCCTGACGGGGTAGGGAATAAGGCTAGAAATACAGTATAGCTCTTGAGCTAGGTTTGATCATTGAACTTCCACCAGTCCTTAGAGTTCCACCAGGAATAATCCCTGAGCTTAGAACCAGGAATAAATCCTGAATACTATTAGATGTGAACCCAAATTCAAATTCAAGCAAATAAACAACAAAACCCACAGTATTTATTTGGAATCCCAATATCCCATTTCTTATAGAATTTTACTACATGGCATAACACATCAAATATTGCAAATAAAGTGTACTTTAAAATATTGTTTGTGTTAATTGATAAGTTTTATTGGTTATCCTTGACTTTTGTGCTTGTAGAATATTACTTGACTCCTTTATAAGCTATTTACAACTTATACATAGTAAGATAACTAAACCTACTTACTTCTGAACAAGTCTGTTTTCAGGTTTCAAAGGACATTGAAGATATCCTTTGTGTAATAAAATCTAAACATATGTTTTGAATGGGGAGGATTAAAAAGGCTGACCTTGGAAAAATATATTTATATATTTAAAATGTTAGAATAAAAGTTCAGGATCAAATTCTCTTCATTTCCTTTTGTTGGAGAAACAGACAGATTTTTTTTTTTGTTTGAATGCAAAGAAAATCCATTTTTCTCTGTTCCTTATCTAAGATGCAATCTGGATATGCATGGTTGATTTGATCTGGCTTTTGTTTTGCTTTGGGGTAAGAATTATAATTTGAGATTCCATATAGCTATTACTTATTTTTATTACAAAATGGAAAAATTATCTATCTCCAAACTAGAGCAATTCTTTTGAACTTTGTAATAACATTTCAAGGGTAATTTTTATTAATTTATTTCATTTTTTAAAAGAGTTGAGTTTTTTTACTTAAAAATAACAGTCACCATGAAATTACAGCTGATTCATGATTGGACTTTATTCATACGTTGTTTAACAATGATTCCTTCAGTACTGTTCATTTCCTTCCTGCAGTCATCCCTTCCCCATATACTTCTTATCCACCACCAATTAACCTCCAAGAGGGGCACGCACACACACACATATATGTATATTATACACAAATATATGTGTATATATGTGTGTATATATGTGATTTATGTACTGTTGCTGATAGGATTTCATATATAAGATTTTATTATCTCACAGCACCACCTCTTCCTTCCTGTTGAATGCATCCCTCCACCTTAGCCATCACTCCTCTCACTCCTATCCCCATACTCCTTTGGTGGCTCATTTCCTACTAAATGCCACTTCTCATGTTCTCTGTTTCCATTTTATTTGGGCATTTCTAATTCCAAGATTTCTAATATCAGTACTGAGAGGAAGAAAATTCAGATGACTCTTAGACTGATGTCAAATTACTTTAAATTAGAATTGATACAATTCATATCTGTCATTTAAACTGGAACAAGTGACTTGAACCTAATAAAACATAACTAAAAATGAGAATTAGACTATAGATAGAACTATTACGAATGTAAAAGGGAAAATATGTTTTATGGTAATGAATTTTATACAAGTTCCATTTTTAGAAAATAAAGTGAGGATATTTAATTGCTATTAGCTGTCAAAAGTAATACACTAAATAAGTAAACAATATTTTTGTTTGATTATTTTTGAAACACTCTTGGATGTGCTCAGAGAAATACATTTAGTAGTGTTCAGGGGCACACCTGGGCACAGAGGATTGAATCCAGGTTGGTCATATACATGGCAAATTCTCTACCTGCTGTACTATCTCCGGCTCTGAACAGCATTAATTTTATACATAAATTACAAGTAAATTTATATATATTTAACTGCACACTATAAAGTAACAAAGGAGGTTACTATTCATACCTATTGCAAGGTTGAAAGATATATTAGCTCTGAGTGGATCAATTTCAATAAAGAATTTGTTGTTTGATTTGGGTCACACCAGGTGATACTCAAGGGTTATTCTTGGCTCTACACTCAGCAATCAATCCTATCATATCGGGGAGCCATAGGGATATTGAGGAGTATACCTGGGTTGGTTGTGTGCAAGCAAGTTAACTATCTGTTGTGTTATTATACCTGCACCTATAAAGAACTTTAGTATTCTGAGCCTACTAGGAGTAGTACCTTAGCACAGAGCAAGAATGAAGCCCTAAGCTGTGGCAGATGTGGCCTAAAATAAAACAGCAATAACCCAAAAAAGTAAAATTCTGTTTAGAGCAATTAATTTAATTCCCGTTATGATCATGCAGACCCTTTGATAAATTTAGAGATAATTTACTCTAAGAGACTTGGAGATTAAAAACTTCACTCAGGATGATGAATGAGAATATGCTAAACATACTGATATATAAATAATCAAAATGGTAAAAATGGGTCACATTAAGTACAGTGATTTCTCTATGGCATGCTTTTATAAATGTTGTAAGCATAAAAATATAGGTCAATAGTTTTCATATTTGGTTAAATCAGTAAAAATTGTTTCTGGTAAAGAAATATGTAAAGAACAGTAAATTTCTTTTCAACAAGATATTACAACAGATGTTTGGAAGCAAAGAAAGAAGTATAATAGGCCATTGTGCTTATTCAAAGAAAATTTAAATAATATCATTAAACCTGCGATTCTACACTTGCCTTATAACAGATAAATGGCAAATTATAGTTTTAAATTTTAGTATCAGATTGGCATATTAGCAACATCTAGAACTTAGGTAAAGAAAACAATTTTTTAAAAGTTTTATTAAAACCATTATGATATACAATTTCTTCATAATCAGGATTCAGGCATTAAATGTTTTAGGACCAATACCATGACCAGTGTCAATATCTCTCAACCA
>PVKC010020792.1:0-18479 GCA_004027635.1 Crocidura indochinensis
ATGCAGCATGCCTGACTCCAATTATTAAGGAAGCACAAACCAGACGTGACTTTTGGCTTTTCTGGTGCAGTGCCTAATTTTCCTCTCAAGAAATATCTGCCAGAAGGCCCGTTGGAGTAGTCAATCATTGACCCTTGTGTGGATTACTGGTTATATTTCTGACATGGCTGTGACATTATATTTCTCTTTTTCTTTTATTTTGATTTTTGTCTCCTTGTCTACTACAGTAATTCCGCCTTAGTTATCTTGCAGTCTAAAGAAATTTCAGTACCAAAAGCAAGCTGCCAGAAGTTTCCTGCTGGTTTAGTATATTTTCAACTCCAAGTCCAGCCAGCTACCTCTCTTTCTGTCAGCCTTTTAACTTCCAAAGGCCAAATCAAAACATAACATCTTCAAGACAATGGTCTTCTCTCCCTGCCTTTGAGCACAAGAGCAGAATGATTTCTGCCTCAGGGACTTTCCCTGTCACTTTGAATACCTACTTATAAACAGGTTTGGTCAGTGTAGAATTAGGCTATTTCACTAGGTATAATTCTGTACCCCTTTCTTTAGTGTTACCTCTTTCTATTATCAGATCATAGGAAGTGGGTCTTAGCCCCCACTAGAATACTATTTCGCTCAGCTTAAGAATATTTGTTATTAGGAGTAAACCAGGATTCCTGCTATTCCATAATTTACATCAGTAATGACACCTAGGACCAGGAACTTCTTTGATATGTAAGAAATTAGCCTTCCTTTTATCCTCTAACTCCTAACTGAAACTTATTCTATTCTAAGGTTACAAACCACCTAAAGCTATGTGTATTTGTTCTAAAATCAAACAATATACATTACATTCCTTTCATGTTATGACTGCCTCTTTTTCCCCTTATATACTCCTTTGCCTGAAGATTAAATTTGTCACACTCCTGCCAGAAATGTGTTGACCCCACACATACTGTGTGTGGTATCATTATTTCATATTTCATATTCGTCTGCTTCGTGTACCTGCTCTCTTCCAGTGAGGATTTTCTGACCCCACTAAGATTTTGCTTAGGGATGCAAGACGTCTGTAGCAACAAATTAAAAGGATTATTGTTCACTGGTCAAACATAGCATATTTACGATCATCAGGGATTTTGAGTTCTTGGATTCATTTGTAATATCAACCTATGGAGAGGATGAATCTCCAGTACATGTTGGGGGGTGGAAAGTATCTTTAATGTAGATCCTAGGGAGGCCTAGATAAATGTCACATGCAATTGCCTTGAATTTTAAAGAAGTCTAAGAAAAGTCCAAATCAATATCCAGGATATTATGAAGAAGTTAGAGTCAAAAACTGAATAAATGGGGGAACAGCTGGGGATATAGCACAGGTGATCCCAGAAAGAAAATAAGTCAGCAGTGTGTCATAGTTAGAAAAAGGTTGAGGTAGACTTGGTCTAGACTGGCATTTTTCAACCTTCCTTCCACTCAAGGGTCAGGAAAATAGAAATAATTTGCAGATCTGTTAAGATAGAAACAAAACTAATGTGGATTGTATTTTATTTATTAAATCCAATGTTCTATAATTACAATTTCTACCTAGAGCATAATTTTATGGGGCAGAAATTTTTGGCAAACTAAGCTATTCTGTTAAAGTTTCGTGCCACATGTCTCTATTCTTGAGATGGTATTCACAAATAGTAGCACTTCAGATGGTAAATTTTCCCCAAATGGGACATATTTTATTTGACTCTGGAACTCTCCAAAAGTGAACAGAAACTCATCTTGCAGGGACCAGAGTGATCCAAGTATGTGGGTTGGGCACTTGCCTTGTATATGGTCAACTGGAATTTGATCCCCAGTGTCTCATATAATGATTCCCCATATCTGTCAAAAGTAATTCCTGAGTACAGAACTAGAAATAACCCCTGTGTACTGCCAGGTATGTCACGCCCCCCCCAAAAAAAAAAACCCCAAACCAAAAACTCATATTTATCTCAGCAGAGTTGTGTGTGCCAATGAGGAAGGTAGCCTATGGCTTGTTCTAGGACAGAGGAACCCAAGGTCCATAGTGAGGGCAGAGCTGGCTCAGGAAGATGTATTCTTGCATGTGTTGAGGACATGTGATTATTCGATAGCTGCCATATGCAGCAGATCCTTTCTTTGCTCAGGTTTACAGAGGTAAAACGTTCACTACAAGGCAAGTATTTCTCCTTGAATCTCCAGAAATATCCCCACCTGTTGTCTTCTTGCTGCTACATAGTTAAGTTTCACCATCTCTTTCCCAAATTCTTTAAAGCGGTTTGCAAGATCTTGTTCATTTGTAGCATTTTTGACAGCTTCAAGAGCCTCCTCTACCTGAAAGGATAAAAATAAAATATCATTAGAGAGCAGTTAAAACATGGCAGTTTAAAAAATTAAAAATACTAATAGTAAGTAAAAAGAACTCTTGACACACACTATCAAACAATATTTGCTTAAGGTCTTATCAACTATATGTTCTTGAATATAAAAGTTAATTACTACAATCTTGGATTATTTGAAGTACTATGCTTGCATTTTATTACATGTGATTCTGCTAAGTGATATCAATGTTTAGCTTTAAGTGAAAGCATGTAGGGGGGGTATGGAGCTTTAAATGAATTCTTCAAATCTTCAGAAAATAAAGAGGTTTGTAAATCAAAAACTAAAGGACTGCTGAAAGTTAGTCACAGCTTGAATCTGCAACCAGTCTTGGCAGCACATTCTCATCTAAAGTAAAGGAACTGTAATTTTCAGCTGAGTTTACACCTCACCAATTGCCAATAGAAAGAAAATATTCATCCTAGAGAAGCACTACCCTACCCCCCACCAGACCTCCCCCATGAAGTAATCTGCTTCCACATTCTTGCAAACAGTTTCATGGAACTTTGTTAACAGAGTGGTCTTTAATGTGGTCTATACATTTTAATAATAATCAATTTATGACAGCTAGAGAGATAGTAAAGGGATAAGGCAACAAACTGCTAAGTTCAATTCCTAGCGAAAAACATGGTTCTTGTACCTGGAATGATTCTTGAGCACAGAAGCAGGATTATGTCCTGAACAGAGCTTATGTGTGACCCTACCTCCAAATAACTCATTCCGTTATCAATGATATAAATATTTTAGAAATACTACAATCTTCTCTTCCCTATTATAATTATAATACCTGTGGAATTAATTAAGAGACTATAGTAATCTCTGGAATCATTACTAGACAATTGGCATCTTTGTAAATGTAATTTTATCAACAGAAATGACCATAGAATACATAGGAAATATGACACCTATTTGAAAACTCAAAAGTTCTTAAAAATAAAGTTGTCCTAATGAGAGGCCACAATTAGGGACAATGGAAGAAAAATAAAGAAAGCAACTGTGAAAGTGTAATGGGCCTACTTCAGAATTTAGAATGACTCTTGAAATTTGATCTAATCAAAGGAAAATCTGCAAACAGTTCACTATAATATGAAAGCAGAAATTATGGCGAAGATAGCTGGAAATGTCAACAAATTACTATAGTTCTGAGCTACAGAGATAAGGCTTATTCCGTTAAAATTGACAGTGACAGAGGAGCTAATTCAACTTCCTTATCAGTTTTCACTGAGCATAGTGTATATACATAAGCCAGAAAAAAACAGATACTTCCAAAGCCTTTACTTCATAGATATGATTATATTATATATACAAAGCAAGTGAATTCATTCTATGATAGAAATCACTGTATGAAGTAAAGAAAGTGATTCTCTGAATAACCGTAAACTACAAACACCATCCTTTGATTATCTCCACAAATATCTGCATTCCTTTCTTTTCTAGTTGTAAAAATAGAAAATGATTAGTTAATTTCTCAGTCTTTCCCAACTTCAAGCCAGATTCTAAATAAAAGAAAGAAACGTTTTAAAAAATATTGAATATCCTCATAGAGGACTGTTACAAGTTAGGATGTTTTTAGGCTTGCCAATAAAGTGATATTTTATGGTATAGAAATGGACCACTCAAATCATTTTCATAGTTTAATGGGAAATTTATATTCCAAATCATTAAAACAATGAGTTGGAGTTGTCTTTCTTTGTAGTATATTTATAATCATTCCAATATAGCTATCAACAGCATCTATGTAAGGAGGGTGCTTCAAAGTTAATTTGCTCCTGCTGCTTCTTTGAGGTGTAAATCTCTTTTTGTACATTAAAAACTGGTTACCAGGAAGAGCCAAATAATTATCTCCGAGGGAGTTAAATCATTGCATTTGATTTCAAAATATAAAATAGGCTTTTTAGAGGTTGTTAATCAGATTAATGTGAGGCACTTATTTTGTTGTTATATAACTTACTTTCTCAGAAGATTCCATTCACTGACTTAAATTGTTATATTAACCCTATAAATTTTTTTTTGGAAAAGAAACTATAAGGATATGGATTGTGTGTATAAGTATAGTATAGACTTAGGCTTAGTAACTTTGGATTATTTTGTGTCAATTTTGTTTTCAAAATAGATGGCCCGGGAGTTAGTTCTAGTCTTGTGTTGATCAGCAACATAGGCCTGACTGGTATTTGGACTCACAGTGAAGTGCAGTTTCTATTCTTGGGGGTACTTAAGGTTCACCAGGGTTCACTACATTGCTTGGGGAATTACACTGTGCTGGGATGGAATCCAGGGCATTTTACAGGCCAGGCATGTGATTCCAGGATTAACCCCCAGGTCTATATGCTTTTCTAATCACTACTGGAGTAACTCTGCGTTTGAACCCCTTCTCTGCCATTTGTTAGCTCTGATATCAAGGAAGCCATTTAAACTTTCTGACTCACAGTGCTTTCACTAATAAAAGGAAATAATAGAATCTCTATATTACACGGGCAATAGTAAGAATTAAAGAATAAAATTAAATATCAAATATTTATGAGTACCTTGTAAGAATTAAAAGCCCCTTAAGCAGACATATAAATGTGCTCTATAATATCTCTCAAAGGGATAGTGCTGTATCAAATTGTTTTAGAGAATCTTTAAGTCAGTCTCTAAATTTTCAACTTCAAACTGCACATATTCCCTTTGGTATCAAAAAGTAGATTGGCAATTTAACTAGTATTCATTAAGCATACAAAAGCAGCATATGGCGATACACCTAGTACTGAATTGATGAGTTTGGCTACTCTCTTCCTAGACTAAGGATTTCCGTTCTCTTGTCAATATTTACTGCCCACCAAAGAGCACTAATTCATTGCTGTATGGTCATAGTTTCTATTTGCACAAATTAAACTCATGTTGGTGTCCTATTATTGATATCCAGTTGATTAAATTTTAAGTGACTGATGAAGTCATTTGGGTCATATATAAATATCTTGTTAGTTTTTTTTACTTTACAGCTAAATTAAATAGTGACTTGGAAATAGAAGTACTCAAAAAACAAATGAATGACTGTAAATATATAAGAACTCACCTCTATTACGTTCACCAAATACTCTGATTTGATCACTAGTATCTAGGCATTATCAAACTTTATCTTACTGTCTCCTAAAATTAATCTGAACCTGTGTGTATTTTATGTGTATATGTGTATGTGTGTCTAACTCAGAAATTATTTGATTACTCATGACTGAGTTATGTCCCCTAAACATACACACACACACACACACACACACACACAGAGTCCTAAATTACTGCCATGAATAATTCCTGAATGTGAGACTAGGAGTAAGCCCTGAGCCTGGTCCCCCAAATTTAGAATCAGAATAATATTTATTCAATTTGTTTTCTCAATTTGCCAACAATTTCAGAGAAGAGAATGAAAGTGGCTATTTATTAAGGAAAACTAACTGGTTACATTAGATTTAATTAGAGTGTTTATACTAAAAAATGATCAAACTATGAACATTTTTGTAACCAAACTGGTTAAATAAAATTTTTATTAAAAAACATGAATATTGATTTCTTATAGGAAGGTAATTAATTATCTCTGTGTTCCTATAAGTCAGAAACATGAAAAATCAATAGCTGGAAATAACAATGAAAAAGTCAAATGGATAAAAATATAAAAAGGAAAATATTTTACATCATTCTCAATGCAAAATATATATTTAGTTATTATTAATCAATTTTATAGTAAAACCAATCACATCATTATAAAGCACCACTCTTTTATGATTCTTTTTTCATTTCTATGGTAAATAAACTCATATGCAGAAAAATCTTGAGTAAAGATAGATATGATGACTTCAAACTTCTTCAAAATACAAAAATATATTTAATTTTGAGTTAAAACTAATCAGTAGATAGTTCAGAAAATACTTGTTTAGGAGAGGGGATGCTTGTATAAGAAAGAAAAATGAATGGCAAAGAATCTGAATAAACAGAATGATGTCCCAGGACCATTTTGAATGATTTGTTGACATACTGAAGGTGGGGAATGGCCTTGTTTTATGGAATCCTGACAGGTTTAAACCCAACAACCTGATTCAGCTACAATCTTGAGTAATTTGGTAACACCAAAACTTGTAGTTCCCCACTTGATCCACAAGAGAGCAACATTTCACCACACCTTTGCTTATAGATTCTGGTCTAAGTAGAACAAATGTGTTATTTAGTTTACAATCATTTTTAATTTTACTACTGACAGTCTGACAGGACTACTTAATATTACTGAGTTGACCTTTCCAGAGTTTGTGCTATTTTTTTTAACTTCCTTGAATCTGTTCTTCAGGAAGAGAATGCAATCAACTCTACACTGCAATGATCTTATCAGCAGACAGAGCTGGTCAAAACAGGTGGGTGCAGAGGTAGGTAGGGTGGACTGGCAACATTTGGGCCCATATGTCATGTTCCAGCTTGTACCGCATGAGTACCTGCCAGGTGCAGGCAGTTCAGGGAGAATATTCAGTATCTCATCACTCCCAGGAGTGACTGAATAAAATCTTCCACAGTACAGAGATAAATGAAACACAGGATGTAAAGTTAATTTCTTTAGGCTCTGGTCTAAGTCTCAATGGCCGAGCGAGATTGCTCATCTGTGCAAAATCCAAACTAAATCATTTTACTTGAAGTCTAAATAGTCTGTAAGGGGAAAATAAAATTTGTTCTCTTACATGCTTGAGCATGAAGTCATTTGTAGGATGAAAAATGCATGTAAAACAGATGTGCTTGGGGACATCACTGTGGTCTGAGAATAGTTCCTGGGATCTGACAGTTGTACCAGAGCTCGTTTTTACCACTCACCATGCACCTGCCTCAAGTGAAAAACATGCTACAGGAATCTTACTTCAATGAAAGTTCCCTGTGATTCCAAGGGTAGCTCTACCATTGGTCTTAAACTTGAGAGGCCAAGTAGAAGAAAGTTCTGTGGTGGGTTATGACACAGCTGGCCCAGGGTACATCAAACTACAATGAAACCTAATTAATCTTATTCTACTAATAGCGAGCCATAGCATTATTCTGTCCTTTACATAAATGATGGCTAACATCCTTCAGCTCACTTAGCCTCTGCGCAAGAGTTTCCTTTAATCAGTCTACCCTTTGAGAATCCATTACCTGAGAAAAAGCTGAGAAATGAGAAAAACATTCTTTCTCTTCTCAAACACCCTCATGGAAATTGCAGAAAGTTCTCCCCTGCTTTGTGGTTTCTGATCATGAAACTCAGTTTAGAGATGTTAGAATTTGAGAACTTTTAAAATAATGTGATTTATAGAGATAATTTGGCAATCTTGAGACCCTAATTAAGGTCAAGTCAGGTAAAAGACTTGGCCCCAAACATTTTTTACAGAGAGTACTTACAATTTTGTACATTTCTTAAGTAAACCCAACACATGAACACATCTGAGATGGAAGATGAGCTGAGAGCCTGTTCTCATTGGTCATTATTCTATGAGTTGCTCTCTCATTATTTACTTATTCTCCCATTGTTCATTTTCAGTGGTTAGGGAATTAGAACAGAAAACTTATAGGTAAACTATTAAACTAGGAATGGTTAGAGACTAGGAAACAAATTGATTCCTTCAAAATCTCAACCAATCCTTGACCTAAAAACAAGCAAAAACAAAAACAACCTATAATTCACACTCCATCCTGAAATAGCCTGTTTTCAGGTTAGGGTTGGCATCAATTGTCAGGAACAAAATCCACTCAGGGAAAGGAACAGAGACTCTGGAAGCAAAATAAATCCTCAGTTACATCATCTTATTTTAAAGGGTGTAATTTTCCTGCTTATAACTATATACAAACCATCCAAGTAGAGAAATGGAGAAACCTTTGTAGTGAAAGAATAGAAAGACTCTTCTACATTCCTACTTACAGTAATATTTGTGAATAGGGAAGGGTTCTTCTGGAGACCAGAAGAATAAAAGAAAAAAATCATGTCACAGAGAATACAACATGAGTTTCTCTAGGTTGATAGAACACAAAAAATTAAAGAGAACTAAAACAGGTATGTTGGATATTAGATTTGAGGATACAGATTCAAAACTAGTCTGGGAGGGTGGAGGTACTAGGAATATGTTTCTGTGGTAAATTCAAAGTCATATATATCTATAGAAGTGCTAGGCAAATGCAAGGTCAAAACACAATTGACCAAAATTGGTCAAAATGTAAAGATCTAATACACTATTCTTTTGGGAGGGGGTTGATTTTGGGTTTACAACAGACAGTGCTAGGGCTCACTCCTGGCTTTGCCCCTGGCAGGCATGTGGAAATTATGGGATGACTGGATTCGAACCATCGTCTGTCCTGAATGGGCTTCGTGAAAGGCAAATGCCATACCTCTCTTTTATCTCTCCAACCCTCTAAAACACAATTCTAACACACATTATGCTAGGCAATCTTGGTCATTAGTCCATGTGTATCAGATTACCAAGTGGATCCAAATAGATATAAACCTCAACAAGGAACAAGTGTATTTTCCTCAGCTTTCCATCCACAAATATACTCTTTTATTCTTCTAGACATATGGTGGAATTCAAAATTCATGTTTTGATAGAAGAAAAACAAGTCACATAATTTTTTAATTTCTGAATATATTAGTAACATAATCTTATTATTAGAAAAAGTAAGAGACTGCCACTTGCATGTGTAACCAAATGTTCAGATAAGCAATCAGTAATCTTTATTATTAATAGAGGCACCTGTTTTTTGAGATATACCTGGCAGTGCTTATATACTGCTGTCTCTGCACTCAGGAACCTGGTGAGGTTTGAAAACTCCTGTGGGATGCTAAGCATCAAATCTAGGTTGACTGCCTGCAAGGGAAGTGGCCGACCTACTGTGCTATTTATCTGAATGAATGAATCACCACCTTTTGAAAAGATCAGAGCTTAAACAGAAATAGCCGCTATTGCTACTGAAAATGTGCCGCACATAGCAAGCTGTGACATACGTACAATTTTCAGATGAGATAAGAGTCTCATGACATCTGCCATGTCTGCTAGGATGAGTAAGCGTGTTACAGCTGATAGCAATGCCCTTGCTGCCCGCACCATGGTGCCACGCTTCACTGAGGAGCACGGGTCATCCGCAAACTCTGAAGAGGCGATGCGCATCGTCTCACCTGGAAAGCAAACAGGGAGAGGCAAGTGGGTAGACAGCAGCTTTAGAGGCTGACAATTCAAAATGACTTATTACTACTGTAAAAATAACAACACTAGGTGGTCCTTCTGCCACCACTAAGACAGTAAAACCTTCTAGTCTGACTTCAGCACATCATACACAGACAGGATCAGAAATGAAACAAAACATTCAGTTCACAATGAAGAATGCTTATATGCCTTTAATATCAATAAATATGATATTTAATTCAAATAGTTGAGTTATACTTGATCTACCCTTTTCATGCTCTCACTCCTCATTTCCCTGGGAGCAAATGGTTTTTATGACTAGTTTATATTACAGAAAATTTATGACTCCAACAGAGGAAAGTTGACTTTAAGAAGCTGACCACAGGGGCCTGGGATATGACTCAGGAATGGAGAGATCTCAGGGAAGGAATTATTTGTTATCATATACTCTAATATTGAAAAATTGAGATTGAGATCATAAACTATTTTTTTTCAGTTTCTTTCATGCTTAGGGGGAATTGGAATGCCTCCAGTAATGGTTAGCCCAGTCATGAGGGCTGGATAGTTGATTACAGTAGGGCCACAAGGTACACAAGTGGTGCTTGGGAGCCATCAAGCGCAAAGGATAGCATTTAAGGCAGGTAAACATTAGGTGTGTGTATATTGCTTGAGCTAATTATCTAGCCCAAGTGTACTCTTAATTGAGCCTGTCAGTCAAGACTTGATTATAGAAATATCCCTCATGTGCTCTTAGTAATCTACTGGGAAGGTTCCAGGAGATATAGAAACCATTCATAAGACAATCAAACTATTTTAACAGTGTATATTAGGCACCTATTTGTGTCAGATTTTCATAAGATGGCTCTGAAACTAGAAAGGTCCCCAATAAAGGCCTGACATCAAGAAATTTGCATTCTAATGAGGAAACATACTGCCAAAATATTCTCATAGAAATTTCCCTAATAGGACTTCTTAAGTTGTCTTTGATCTCCATCACATTTTGTCTAAGGAAATTTATCATGTACTTATGTAAGTATATAGCACAGACATATCAACCAACATTTATTGATAATAAATTAATAAAAATAAAACAATATTGTCATGGATCTAATCTTTCATTACATGACCCCCTTGGGGTTTTGACCCATTGTTTAATTAAATTTGATTAAAACTACCAGAACATTAGATTAAAAAAAAAACTACCAGCACAAAAAAGGAATGAGAATGGGAAGATCTGTCCACTATGATGAACTTCAAAAATGAGATAATCATCAACTGTGAGGAGCATCTTAAGTGGGAGGGGTGTCTTTAGTGGTAGGGGCATCTTAACCAGTAAGAATTCCTGTGTAGAACTGCAAAGTCAAGCAGGACATGTTTTGAAAGCACACCGGAACAAATGAATAGGGAGGAAGAGAAATAGAGGAGAGAATATACTAAGAAGACAATTCCAAAAACATAGTGTAGAGATATTTCCCCTTTTGTAAAATATTTTATTTTAAGCTATATGGTTAAGTAATTACAGAATCGTTCATGGTTGGATTTTAGTCATAGAATGTACACCATTCTTCACCATTACACTTTTCCTGCCAACAATGTCTCCCATTTTCCTCTCCATCCACCTTCTATCTCTCGGTCAGGCATTTTGCTTCTCTCTCCTCACTCTCTCTGTCTCTCTCCATCTCTCTCCTCTTCTCTTTCTGTCTCTTTCTCTCTCTCTTCACAAGACTATAGTTTGTATTATAATTTGAAAGAATGTCATGCATGTCACTTTATCCTCTTTCAGCACCTAGTTCTTGTTCAGAGTGGTCAATTCCAACTATCATTGTAATAGTGGACCCTTCTCTACTCTAACTGCATTCACAGCTCTTTATAGCAAGTGAGTGAAATTATTCTATGTCTATCTCTCTCCATCTTACTCATTTCATTCAGCATGATAATCTCCATATCCATCCATGTATAAGCAAATTTCATTACTTCATTTTATCTAACAGCTGCATAGTATTCCACTGTGTAGCTGTACCACTATTTTTTAATGTGACAGAGATTTGGACTGTGTCAAGAAGTAAAGTTATAATAATACATTTTTATTGTGGCAACTTTATATAAAATAAATTAAAGATGTGAAGATCAGGATACAGAAAAGATGTTAATATGGAAAAATGACTATATGAGAGAGAAGTATGATATTCCACTTCTGTAAAAGTGAATACAATGATGATGGGAGAAATATTAATTGAATCTGTAGGAAAGAAACAACATATTTAGGGAGATTACATATGATTTTAAGAAAGATTATGGTAATTATTATAAATACAGTCACAATATAATTAACAAGTACTTTTTGGTGCAAAGAGACCATAATGAATGGGGAACAAAAATCGAAAACTTAGTTGTACTCGTGTTGAGACGAGTTCCAAGTCAGTGGGTTAAAATTCACATAGGGAAGAGAGGACTAAAGGAAAGCATAATGAGGCTTTACAGAACAGACTATCACAAGAGCACAGTTAATATGGCTAATTATTTAATTTGGAGGAAAACAATTTACTCAATATTTTGTTTATTGTTCTGATTAGTTCTCATCTAATAATAATCAAAATCTAGCTCATTTCAATCAAGTCAATTATATCACTGAAAGTTGTGTGTCCTAAAATTTACCCCAAGATACAAAGCAAAATAGAAAATATCACTTAGCAGTTTCCAGGCAGAGAGTATTCTGATGTGAATTGCTCAGTCAGTGTTATAGTTATTTAAAACCTCACAGAGATACATGTGACTTAAAAGAAAATAGACTGTGCTTTGGATTTTTATTTGCAGCTACTATACAAATTATATGCATCCTATTGTTCACTATCTTACTTTTTATGCCTAGGCACAATGAGAATGATAATTAGTAATAAAAATGGGAGAAACTTAACCAGTCATTGTCATACTAGCACAGTTGTGAAGACACAAGGTCACAGCAAACTAAAATATTCTTTAAGATAGAAGCTGAGTGCTGAGATGCCATGCATTCAATTCAAACACTGCCACCCCCACTATGGACTTAAAGAAACTTTCCAGTAGCTCCTAGTTTCCCCCACCACTACCAAAAATATCCATATCAGGTATCTTGGTAGTGAGGGAAAGAAGATTGGCTTATGCAATGGTCACTGCCCAGTGCAGCTAAAGAGCATATTATAAACCATGGTTGGTAAGTATAAAAAGAATCATGATATAAATAAGGACACACGTGTCTATGATATTAATAAGTAACTCACCTATCATTGAAATAGATCCACTCATTCAAGGGAAGGAAATATCTACAGTGCATATAAACCAGAAGTACTGGTTTGACTCCAAACGGTGTTGTCAAATTGGTATGAACCACAGCTTAGTTAGGATGGAATCACTCAGAGCTGCTCTAAGAACAAAGTATACCAAGAGAAAAGTTCAGATCCACTACCTACATGGAGGCACCATATGGAATCACACAATTTTAAATTCCAACTATATCACAGGGATCCACTATAGTTGTAGTATATCCAAATGCAATCATGTGGGTTTGCAAAGCTACTTCAAAGTCAGTAGCTTACACATAGATTAGTATAGAAATTTTAAGTAAAATAATTTAACATGTGGTCCAAAACAGACCCCTCTACTGATTTTGACAGGGAGTGAGATGTTCGAGAGTGAGCATGAAAAGGCAGAGAGAAAGATAACTGATAGTCTGTGAGATCTACATTAGTAAATGTAATTTTGCCAATGGAAATCTTATTTGAACAGATTATTTTAAGACAAATAAAAGACCATTTAATTTATTTTAATTAAAAATTTAAGTATTGTATTTTAAAGTATAAATGATTTCATGTTGTTATAAACTTCAATGTTAATTTTAATTCAGTGATAATTTCCATATGTTTTATATCTTTGCAACTTTAGGACTGCTAAATTGACATACAAATCTACTATAACAGGAGAAGTGAGTTTATCTAGATACATTTTTTATTGTCCCTAGAAATTGTTTTTCTAAGAATAAAATATACAGCTAAGAAATACCATGCATATGTAAAAAAGAAAATGGAAAATTGCAGGTATCTGATTGTCTTTCTTTACCTACTCTTGCGTTCAATCTGTGTTACTTGATTACAGACAAAAAACTCAGAGTAGGGTCCCTCCTAGAGAACATTTGATCTTTTTAAGTCACTACCACTGTGGAAAAAGAAAAAAAAATCTCCTTAAATAAGTGACTGAAGAGAAATAATAAGAATTAATATAGATAAAGGGAGCTTTTATATAAGTGTTTATTGTTTAAAGTTTTGCTACTCATTAATTCATAGATGAACTTTTTAACACTGACCTGGAGAGAGCACAGCAAGTTAAAGCATAAGCTTTGCATGCCGAAAGTCTGAGTTTCAACATTAATACTACACAGTCCCTTGAGCACTGTCAAGACTGACCCATGTGTACTAAGTCTGGTGTAGACCCTGAGCATTATTAGTTGTGTCTCCCAAGTAATCCATAGCTATAAAGACTTAATAGCAGTTCCTTGACTTCACTGCAATCTGACTAACTCTGTGTGTGATTTTTGAATTCTAGTTCTCTCCTGTAAACAAAGGTGAATATACTGAGAGCTGCCTTGTAGACTTTACAGTATTCACCATTAGGGAAGATACATTCAAAGAATCTAAGGCATCACCCATAAACTTTATATTGGGTGTTCAATTTTGTTATCTTTAATATACTCTAACATTATCAAAGCAACCTTCTTAGTATGACAAAGCGTATTGGTAATAGATTAAACAGTTGGAAGTACTTTTAAGTTGATTTCATTTCTTGTATACACAATCATGAAAAGATATACAATAAAATGTAACCAAAAATTCAATAACCAAAGAGTTCAGGGGATAGTCAATGAACTATTTTTTTTTTTTTTGGTTTTTCGGCCACACTCATTTGATGCTCAGGGTTACTCCTGGCTAAGCGCTCAGAAAGTGCCCCTGGCTTGGGGGGACCATATGGGACACTGGGGGAATCGAATCATGGACCTTCCTTGGCTAGTGCTTGCAAGGCAGTCACCTTACCTCTACCACCACCTCGCCATCCCCGTGTGAACTATTCTAAAGAAAGTCAATAAACTTTCTTCTAGAAAGTTCTTTATTTCTATGTTTGTATTTAAACAAAAGACTTCATATATATCTCAAATCCAAACCTATTACTCTTTTTATCTAATTATGTAGAATTTCATTTTCCTAATTATACAGATTTTCTTTATTTAATCACATAAATCATTTGGCATACAATGAGTTCACTCAATAAAATTTCTTCATCATTACAGAATCACAAGAGAAGAACAGAGACAAAGCAAATACTCCAGTTAAGTTAGTTTCAGATTGTCCTTTTCCCACAGAATTCTATGCCTGCCCAAGAACCTTTCTTAAACTACAATTTGTCAAGGTGCAAATTTTAAAGGATCCTGAAAAGTAGATCATTAAAAGAAAGAGGAGAAAAACATTGTAAGAAAAAAACAGGTTAATAATTTATTTCTAATCATGGTTTCCCAAAGGCTTGCTAAACTGTTTTCCATATTTATTGTCCATTGTCAGTGTGCCACTCACAGAGCTAGTATAAGAATCAACAAAACAAGCCATGCTGTTTCCAGCCGCCTGAGATTGGATTTCTTCAGCTTCCTTACTAGTAGACTTGCCAATGAATACCACCACAACACGTAGAAAAACCCACAATACAACTGTAACAATGAGGAAACAATGCAGGCCAACATCAGGCAATGAAAATGAAGATGGCAATTCTGAAAACCCCAAAAAGGCCAATCACCTAGTTAGTCTCTCAGATATGGAATTTAGAGAAGAAATATGGATGATGTTCAAGGAACTCAACAAAAGTATAGAAGAGAATACGAATAAGAATCAAGAGAATATGAAGATAGAAATCAGAAAACTGCAAACTGAAATATCAGATCAAATAACACATCTCAAAAACTCAGTAGATGAACTGACAGGCAAAATAAATAAGCTCTCCAATAGGGTAACAGCAGTTGAGGATAGAATTAGTATGCTAGAAGATGGGATGAATAACAACTCCATAGAGCAGAAGAGACTGGAAAAGAGCCTTAAAGCAAATGATCAAACAATGGAAAAATTACTCAAAGAATTTGAACAGACGAAAATAGTCTTTGATAAACTCAGCAGAAATAACTTAAGAATCATTGGAGTCCCAGAGACCCTGGAAGAAAATCTCCAATTAGAATTAACAGTCAAGAACATCATTAAAGAGAAACTACCGGAGCTAAAGAATACATGAGAACAAATTCTGCATGCCCAAAGAGTCCCAACTAAAAGAGATCCCAGGAAAAACACCCCAAGACATGTCTTAGTTACAATGACAAATCCCACAGAGACAGAATACTGAAAGCAGCAAGATCAAAAAGGGATATTACATTCAAGGGAGCATCATTGAGATTTACAGCAGACCTATCACCAGAAACACTCAAGGTCAGAAAGCAGTGGTGGGACATAGTGACAAAACTCAATGAAATAAATGCTTTGCCTAGACTACTGCACCCAGCAAAATTCACTTTCAGGTTTGAAGGAAGAATACATGGCTTCACAGATAAACAACAGCTCAGAAAATTTACAGACTCAAAACCAACCTTAAAAGAAAAACTGAAATATCTACTTTAAGACAAGACTGACAGTCAATCAAACTTTGATACCAAATTGGCACTAAATCCCATGACAATTCTTTCTCTCAATGTCAATGGATGAAGTGTACCCATTAAGAGACACAGAGTGGATAAATGGATCAAAAAGTTCAAACCAACCTTCTGCTGCCCACAAGAAACACATCTGAATAGTCAGAACAAACATAGACTCAAAATAAAAGGCTGGAGGAAAATCATCCAAGCAAACAACACTCATAGAAAAGCTGGAGTGGCCATAATAATATCAGATGATGCAAATTTTATACACAGAAAAGTTGTAAGGGACAAAGATGGACATTTTGTATTAATCAAGGGATATGTACAGCAGGAAGAAATCACTCTGCTATATGCACCAAATGAGGGGCCAGCAAAATATACAATTAATACAATTGACAAATCTGAAAAAGAATATCAATAACAACACAATAATTGTGAGGGACCTCAACACGGCTTTGTCAATACTGGATAGGTCAACCAGACTGAAACCTAACAAAAATATACTAGACCTGAAAAGAGAAATGGAAGAAAGAGACTTAGTAGATATATATAGGTCACTCTACCCACAGAAACCTGGATACACATTCTTCTCCAATGTACATAGGTCATTCTCCAGGATAGACTACATGTTGGCACTTAAAACATACCTCCATAATATAAGAGGGTAGAAATTTTTCAGGCTAACTTTGCTGACCAAAAGACTCTGAAATTATATGTGTACTACAAAGGGACACAGAAGAAAAACACCTGGAAGTTAAGTAGCTTAATACTGAACAACCAGTGGGTCTGAGAGGAAATCAAAGAGAAATCAAAACGTTCCTGGAAACAAATGACAATAAAGACACAAACTATAGAACCTATGGGAGACAACAAAAGCGGTCCTGAGAGGAAAATTTATAGTTTTGCAAGCACACATCAGGAAGGAAGAAGAGGCCTACCTGAATAGCTTAATGATGCAGCTCAAAGAATTAGAAAGTGCCTAACAAAAGGAACCAAAAATAGGGAGACTGAAGGAAATAACAAAGCTGAGAGCAGAAATCAATGAAGTGGAAGCCCTAAAAACAATCCGAAAGATACAAGAAAGCAGAAGTTGGTTCTTCGAAAAAATAAGATTGATAGACCATTGGCTAAACTAACAAAGAGAGAGAAACTTGATAACTCATATTAGGAATGAAAAAGGGAAGATCACTACTGATATGGCAGAAATTCAAAGGGTAATCAGAAACTTCTTTGAGAAACTCTATGCTACTAAAAATGAGAACCTGGAAGAAATGGATAAATTTTGGGGCTCTTATAACCTTCCACAGTTGAATAAAGAGGATGTAGCATATCTAAACACCCCCAACACTATTGAGGAAATTAAGACAGTAATCAAATGTCTGCCCAAACACAAAAGTCCAGGCCCAGAAGGATTCACTAAAGAATTCCTTCAAACCTTTCAAGAGGAACTACGACCAATCTTGGCAAGACTCTTTCATGAAATTGCAAAAAACAGGAATGCTTCCAAATAGCTTTTATGAGGCTAACATTACCTTGATAACAAAACTAGACAGAGATACAGTCAAAAATGAAAATTACAGACCAATATCGCTTGCTGATGAACACAGATGCAAAGATCCTCAATAAAATTCTTGCAATTAGGATTCAATGCCTCATTAAGAAGATCATCAACTACTATCAAGTAGATTTCATACCAGGAATGCAAGGATGGTTTAACATCCGTAAATCTATCAACATCATCATCAACAACAAGAAAAATAAAAATCACACAATCATATCAATAGATGCAGAGAAAGCATTTAAGGTCCGACACCCATTCTTGATCAAAACTCTCAGCAAGATGGGAAGGAAAGGAGCCTTTCTCAATATAGCTGAGGCCATCTACCACAAGCCAATGGCAAATATTATCCTCGGTGGAGAAAAACTAAAAGCCTTTCCTCTAAATTCTGGCACAAGACAAAGCTGTCCTCTCTCACCACTCCTATTCAACATAGCACTGGAAGTACTTGCCATAGCAATTACACAGAAGAAGATATCAAGGGAATGCAGATAGGAAAGGAATAAGTCAAGCTATCACTGTTTGCAAATGACATGATACTCAAAAAAGCCTAAAGAATCTACCAGAAAGCTGCTAGAAACAATAGACTCATACAGCAATGTGTCATGCTACCAAATTAACACACAAAAATCAATGGCTTTTTATACACCAATAATAACAGAGAAGATATGGACATTAAGGAAACAACCCCATTTACATTAGCCCC
>PVKC010020793.1:0-18427 GCA_004027635.1 Crocidura indochinensis
TTACCTCTCTTTTAATGCACACCAAAAGGAAATTTAAAAATGTAAGAGAAAAAGAGTAAAACCCTCAAAGGTTAACAGTATATGTTTAATAAAGCTAGACTTCAGAGTGTCAACAATCATTTTACATTTGTCATTCGTAGTGATTTTTTTTAAATTGTGATCTACATTGAGAGCAGGGAGAGGGGACTCCTCTAAGAGCAACTGGCTGGGGTGCAGTGATTATTAATAGGACAGTTAGAACGAGTCAGAGCGCTGCCTCTGTGTTTCATAAAAGCTGAACAGAGCACTGAGCACCAGAAAGCCGCATACCAGATATGACACCCCGTGGCTGGATGTGATGTAGTGTTTGGTAGCTCAGCTCCTCTGTATACACTGAAAGATTAATCAGGTCAAGCAGAGGACTGAGTGATGACGCCTGGCAGCTGGATGGGGTTCAGCAGTTAGAGGGGGCCGGATCACTCATCCCTGAAGCTGGACGTAAGTTTCAAAATGCCGTATACTGGCATGTAAGAAGACTCCCGACTTTTAAGAAGTTTTTCATGGGTTAAAAAGTCGCTTTATACACTGGAAAATACAGTTTGTACTTAATAAGACTGTACTGTCACTGTTTTGACAGATTTTAGACTAATACATTAAAGACTTGTGGTTCTGGTGTGACTCAAAACTTCCTCGAGTTTTTCAGTACTAAGAAATGACAATCATAAATTTAAAAACACTAAGTGACTGATTATATCATAGGTCGTTCTGATCACTTAGTAGATATTAGGTTAAACTTATATGAACTTGTTTCATAGATTTAAAACTCATCAGATATTTCTAACTTTACACCACTTAATATCTCCCCCACCCCCGCCAAATGAGTTCTGTTTATGATCTAGATTTTTGTTCAGTCCTCAGTACTGCCTGGTCCTTTGAGCACTGCTTTGAGATACCATTGAGTATCTTAGACAGGAGTAGCCCCCTGGATGTGGTCCAAATTAAAGTCCCCACTCTCCCCCAATTGACTGCTCTATCGTATGATTTAAATGGACAAGTTGGTATTTCTGTAAAAGTTGCAGTTTTACTTATTACAATGTAGAAATTTTGCTTTTTGGGTAATTTGGTTACTGGAAAATGTTCCTTTTCAGAAGAACATTATGATCTTAACAGATTTGTATTTTGAGGCTAAACTATCTAGCATTCTCTAGAATTTATAGCAATTTAGTGATAGAGATAATTCATTTATTAGATAACAAATTAAATAATTTGTTTTGTAGAATAACAAAATATGTTTATGAGTATTGAGAGCAGGTATTTTCCTAAGCAGATATGCCTGTTGGAAATTTACATATTCTAGGAACTTCGCTAAGAATATATATAATATATATGAATATATTTATATTTTCACTTTAGATTACTGTGAAATAGGCTCTCTTTTTTTACCATATTTTTTTATAAAGAGATAATTTAGGTGACAAAACAGGAATTTGAACTCAGTTTGGCAGTCTTTAGTTCATGCTCATAATCCTAAAACTATATTGCTACAGTAAATGTTAATAGAAATCCATTTTAGAAGTCTCGTGAAAATATGTTAGAGATGATATTGGCAAAATCGTGTTTTTAAATAACTATAGACATTTAGATGGTTGGTTTTGGAGCAGTAGTGCTGTGAAGAAGGTATTCATTCACCTTGCACATGATCAACTGGAGTTTGACCTTTGGCATCTAGTACAGTACCCCAAGAATAACCAGGAGTGATTCCCAAGTAAAGAGTGAAACATAACTCTTGAGCATTGCAGGATGTGGTCCCAAAACAAACCAAAAAAGTCACATTTAAAATATTTTGTCGGGGCCCGGGATATAGCATGGAGGTAAGGCGTTTGCCTTTCATGCAAAAGGTTATCGGTTCGAATCCCGGTGCCCCATATGGTCCCCCGTGTCTGCCAGGAGCAATTTCTGAGCATGGAGCCAGGAGTAACCCCTGAGCACTGCCGGGTATGACCCAAAAACCAAAAAAAAAAAATTTTGTCATTGTTTGTTAGCACTAGAGTATTTTATGTGGTATTTTAATAATGAATGCTTGCACACGAGAGAAAGAGGGGAGAGAGAAATGTATAATTTCTTGCCCTTCAATTTATTTTCTTTTCAGCTGTGGCCTTTAATGACAAAAGTGGACTGAGGTGATGGTATGATTACCATATCAGAGTGATAGTATGATTACCATACTTCCCTTGCACACAGCTGACCCAGGTTCGACTCCTGTCACTACACATGGTCCTCAGCACTGCCATGTGTGGCACGTCCTAAAAACAAAACAAAATAAAATGTGTGGCTCAGTGTTACTTGTACTTTACATTTGTGATACTTTGGAGTTGATTCTGATAATTGATTCTCAACTTTGGGGTTCATTTTGGATTGATTCTCAATCCAAGCACCTTTGAGTGTCTGGCTGGATGGTAGCCCCTTAGGTAACCTCGATATCCATAACCCTGGTTTCACTAGCACACTTGGGGAAGATTACACTGAGATGGGGCAATCTCTTAACACTACTTTTTAAATACATCATATGATGACCCTAAGGCTTTTTTTATGGAAGGTAGTCATGGGACTTTGGTTTTGGTTTTGATTTGGGGCCACACTGGTGGCGTTCAGGGGTTCCTCCTGGCTCTGCTCAAAAATCACTCCTGCCAGATTCAGGACCATATGGGATGTTGGAGATCGAACCCAGGTCGTCTGTGTGCAAGGCAAACACCAGACCCGCAGGTTTATTGCTCCATCCCCAAGTCATAGAACTTTTACATTGACCTTGCTCTGTAATTTATTTCACAACTAGAATGTTTTTGGAAAAGAAATAAAATAGAAGAAAGACTCTTCATAAGTTTATACTTAAGTTAGAGATAGGATACCAGGTGACTTTCTAGTAGTGAGGAGAAGGTTAATAAGGTCAACGTTTAGCAGATTCCTATTTTAGAACTTTTGGGAGAATAATTCTTGCATATGCAAATTCTCTCTCTGTTTCACTCTTTCTTCCCCACTCTGGCTCTCTTCCCCCTGTCCCATCATCTCCCATCATCTCCTTTCCATCTTCCTTCTTTTGAGCCAATCTTTTGGAATAGGGTGCTTGAATAGTTGAATTGATATAAATTCTAGGCAGCATAGCAATCTTTCAGTGTCACTATTTCCTTAGCTTTAAAATAGAATGGAAAGACTAGAAGTGAAAGATGATAGACATGGCTTAGACTAGAACACCTGTCTCGAGAGCAGAGGGCCACAAATTTCAGTTCCCAGCACTGCTATATGCACTGAGCACTATCCTGTGGGTTCTGCTATTTATGTTTAGCACCTTGCTGCTTGCTCATTGATTCCTGGCACTGCAGGTGATTTCTGACCTCACTACAACAAGGTGTAGAGACACCTCAACTAAAAAGAGATGTATCCTCACCCTGTGAGCGCAGAAAAAAAGATCTGTGAACACCATTCTCAGGAATGTGACTCTTGGCAAGTATTACTAGAACGTGTGTGTGCAAACACCACTATTTCTACAGGAGATCTCTGTGAGGTGTGAGCCATAGCCTGATATGCTACTCCCAAGGGATACCAGGACTAAATGTTGGATTATCAGTCAAGTGTGTGTGCTTTTCAAGTCAACAAAAGGGAAGGGAGGAGGAAGGTGTGTGGGGGTGGAAAATATGAAACCACTGTAGAATAGAGAACTATATCTAGGCTTGCTCTTCAAGCCCATGTTCTGCCTTGAAGAATATGGTTCTCCTTAAATCTTTCATTTTAGACTAGCCCACTGTAATGAAATAAAATACAAAGCAGGAATATTAGTCTGTTTTCTTTTTCTTTTTTTTTTTTTTTTTTTTTTTGCAACATCTGTCTGATTTTGGTAGGATTATGTTAGCTTCATAAAAAATATTTTGGGAGTGTTTGTTTCTTCAGTTTCTTGAAAGAGCCTGAAAAGAATTGGTAGTAGTTCATCTTGAAAGGTTTGAAAGATTTGAAACATTAGTAAATCCATCTAGGTCTGGGCTTTGTTTTTGGGAAGACTTTTGATTACCATTTTAATTCCTCAGTAGTGATAGGTCTGTTTAGTTATGCTAGATCTTCCTGCTTAACTGGAAAATTTTGAGTCCAAAAATTTATCCATTTCTTCCAGGTTCTCATATTTTGTGGCATAGTTTCTCAAAGTGGTCTCTGTTTACCCTTTGAATCTCTGTAGTATCTGTAGTGATCTCCCCCTTTTCATTTCTAATCCGGTTTGCTCTCTCTTCCTCTCTTTTTTTTTTTTTTTTTTTGGTTTTTGGCCCACACCCGGTGACGCTCAGGGGTTACTCCTGACTATTTGCTCAGAAGTCGCTCCTGGCAGGCACCGGGGACCATATGGGGAACCGGGGGATCGAACCTCGGTCCGTCCTAGGTTAGCGCAAGGCACCTAACCTTCAGCGCCACCACCCGGCCCCTCTCTTCCTCTCTTTGTCAGTTTTGCTAGTGGTTTATCAATCTTTTATTTTTTCAAAGAGCCAACTTTGATGTGTTGATCTCTTGGACTGTTATTTGCATTTCAACTTCATTGATTTCTGCTCTAAACTTTGTTATTTCCTTCTGCCTACCTATTTTTGGTTCCTTTTGATCATTTTCTAGTTTTTTAAGCTGTATCATTAAGCTATTTATGTAGGCTCCTTTTTCCTTCCTGATGTGTGCTCACAAAGTTATAAAGTTTCCTCTTAGTACGGCTTTCACTGTGTCCCATAAATTCTGATAATTTGTGTCTTCATTGGCATTTGTTTCCAGGAATGTTTTGATTTCCTCCTTGACTTCATCTCGGACCCACTTGTTCAGTAGTGCTGTAAGTTCTTGCCATAGCAATTAGGCAAGAAAAAGATATCAGGGGCATCCAGATTGGAAAGGAAGAAGTCAAGCTCTGTTTGCAGATAATATGCTACTATATTTAGAAAACCCTAAAGACTACCAAAAAGCTTCTAGAAACAATAGATTCATATAGCAAAGTGGTAGGCTACAAAATTAATACACAAATATCAATGGCCTTATGCACAAATAATGATAGAGAAGAAATGGCCATTAAAAAAAGCATTCCGGGGGGGCCTGGGAGATAGCATGGAGGTAAGGCATTTGCCTTTCATGCAAAAGGTCATCAGTTCGAATCCCAGTGCCCCATTTGGTCCCCCGTGCCTGCCAGGAGCAATTTCTGAGCATGGAGCCAGGAGTGGCCCCTGAGCACTGCCGGGTGTGACCCAAAAATCAAAAAAAAAAAAAAAGCATTCCGGGGCTGGAGTAATAGCGCAGTGGTAGGGCGTTTGCTTTGCACGCAGCTAACCCAGGACAGACCTCAGTTTGATTCCCGGCATCCCATGTGGTCCCCCAAGCCAGGATCAATTTTTGAGCTCATAACCAGGAGTAACCCCTGAGAGTCACTGGGTGTGGTCCAACCCTCCCCCCCCCAAATAAAAAAATCCCATTCACATTAGTGCCACACAAACTCAAATACCTTGGAGTCAACTTAACTGAGGCCAAGGACCTTTACAAAGAAAACTACAAAACCCTGCTTCAAGAAATAAAAAGAGGACATAAGGAAATAGAGACACATGCCCTGCTAATGGATTGGGAAGATTAACATCATTAAAATGGCAATACTCCCCAAAGCATTGTACAGATTAAATGCAATTCCTCTAAGGATACCCATGACATTCTTCAAAGAAGTGAATCAAACAACATTTTCCTACAAATGGATGGACATGGGAACTATTATGCTGAGTGAAGTAAGTCAGAGAGAGAGACAGATACACAAAACATTCTCACTTATCTATGGAATTTAGAAAAATAAGAGAGATTATTTAATAATACCACAGATAATAGAGATGAGGACTGGAAAGACTGGCCCGTTATAGGAAGCTTACCAAGAAGAGTGGTGAGTTCAATTAAATAACTACACCAACAACTATTATGACAATGGTAGTGAGTGGGAGAAATAGAATGCCTGTCTCAAATAAAGGCAGAGTTTAGGGTAGGAGTGAGATGGGCATTGGTTGTGAGAAGGTTGCCCTGGTGAAAGGGCAACTGAAACCCACCTACAAAAATGCTTAAAGATATTATTTTAAAAAATAGCTAACAAAAGCATAACCTTCAAAAAATAAAAATACTATATAAATTGGCATTGAATTTAGCATATATCACAGTATTTTTAACTTTTAAGATTTTTGAGTAAAAGAAAAATTAGGCATTAAAATGAATATTTGATAAAATAATAATTTCACAAAAATAATAAATGAAAACGAGTCTGTCACAAAAACAAGTTTTTTAGTGGCTAATTTATTAGCCAGGCAAGGAAAGTCATTTACTAATGGTGAAGTGCCTAAGTTGTGTTTGATTGTAGCAAAGAAATGCATTCAGAGAAAATAAACTCTTAAAAGAATATTACCTTTTTGCCAAGAACATTTGATTTCAGAGTTGAGGGCATTTGAAAGAACATCAGTAGTCAATTGAAAACTCAAAGCAAATGATTTAGATTGGTTTTCTTTGGCTCTCACTAAGTTGACAGTTGTTATTGATACTACTTGATGTTGTTTTTTCACGGAATCACTGCCAAGTTTGTAGTCATAAGAAAATTAGCCCTGAATAGTCTGTAGAACAACAACTACAGACAAGAAAATTTTCAAAGTTAAGAAAAATAATAGGTACAGTTTGAAGTGAAATTTGCTTAGATTTGCATCAATGATGGTAAAAAAATATATGTGGAATTCAAAAAAAGATGAAGCGGATACATTTACAGAAGCTTTATAAACGTGAGGTGTGCAAAGCCTGTAACTTATATTCTTCTTTAGCAGCTATGTAGCAATTTTTTTTTTAATTTATCAAGTGTTGGTAACTAAGTATTATCCGGGGTGAACTTTATTTGCTCTTTTTTTGTTTCTGTTTTTGGGCCACACCCGGCGGTGCTCAGGGGTTACTCCTGGCTCTCTGCTCAGACAGAGCACGAATGGGATGCCGGGATTCAAACCACCGCTTGCAAGGCAAACACCCTACCACTGTGCTAGCTCTCTGGCCCCACTTCATTTGCTCTTATGTATTTAAATTGTATTTTTGTTTAAGAACTAGAAAGTGAATGGTAAATTTTTTAAGTATATATGTACTTCTTTTATTTTTAGGATTGAGATTAAACTTTGTCCCAATGAAGAGGATAGTGTTCAACACTATTGTCACATACTTGTTTTGGAAATAAATCTTTGTTTATTTTAAAATGAATTTAATAACAATACAGCAGTTAATATCTATTTTGAACTAAATGGACCCACAAAACTCTTTGACCCATATTGAATTTATAAAGACACTTAAAATAAAAAAAAATAATTTAGCATAAAATTGCAAGCCAAAGCAGCACCTGTATGCACAATTTAGCTGTGGTAAAGTGATTTTTGTAGTAACTGATATTTGAATTGTAAGTAATATTTAGTTGTTTTATATTTCTCATGCTGTCAGTGATTTTGCAATTTTTTTTTTAATGTATCAGGTAGTAACAGGTTGGTGATAAGTATTTAAGATTAGATTTTTTTTTTTTTTTTTTTTTGGTTTTTGGGTCACACCCGATGACGTTCAGGGGTTACTCCTGGCTATTCGCTCAGAAGTTGCTCCTGGCAGGCACGGGGGACCATATGGGGAACCGGGGGATCGAACCGCGGTCCGTCCTAGGTTAGCACAGGCACCTTATCTCCAGTGCCACCGCCCGGCCCCTTAAGATTAGATTTTTATAAAGGTCCATTAATACTTGGTAAGTATTTGGTGCCTGGAGTCATGTCATTCAATTTTGAATATACCACCTATCTAAAGTGCCATAAAAACACTTAACTAGATGTTCAGAACCAAGATAATTAGTGTGTGTGGAGGGGGGTTAGTAAGGATTTTGTTTAGCAATTCCTCCCTTGTTAAGATGTTGTTTCCCAGGGCATGGGAGATAGCATGGAGGCAAGGCGTTTGCCTTTCATGCAAAAGGTCATCGGTTCGAATCCCGGTGCCCCATATGGTCCCCTGTGCCTGCCAGGAGCGATTTCTGAGCACGGAGCCAGGAAGTAACCCCTGAGCACTGCCGGGTGTGACCCAAAAACCAAAAACCAAAAACCAAAAAAATAAAAAAAAATAAAAAAAGATGTTATTTCCCTGAGACTTCAAGGAGAGGGGCAGGGATTGGAGTTCTAGAGGAAATTATTATTAGTGAAAACAATTGGAAACAAATAATTACCTGGCTGATGTGATGGCACAAGGGGTAAGGCGTCTGCCTTGCCCGCACTAGCCTAAGATGGACAGCGTTTTGATCCCCCAGCATCCCACATGGTCCCGCAAGCTAGACACGATTTCTGAGTGCATAGCCAAGAGTAACCTGAGCATCACCCGGTGTGGCTCAAACCAAAAAAGAAAAAAGAAAACAAATAATTAGCTTAATATTCCTCTTAACACTAATGCAAAGATCCTCAACAAAATTACTTCTAGGTATTTTTTCAAGTTCTTTTTTTTTTTTTTTTTTTTTTTTTTTTGGTTTTTGGGCCATACCCGGTGACGCTCAGAAGTCGCTCCTGGCAGGCACGGGAGACCATATGGGGAACCGGGGGATCGAACCGTGGTCCGTCGTAGGTTAGGGCAGGCACCTTATCTCCAGCGCCACCGCCCGACCCCCTCAAGTTCTTTTTTTTAATGTTTTTAAAAAATTACCTTTGGGGCCAGAGTGATAGCACATGGGTAGGGTGTTTGCCTTGCACGCAGCCAACCTGAGTTTGATCCCTGACATCCCATATTGTCCCCCAGCCTGCCAGGAATGATTTCTGAGTTCAGAGCCAAAAGTAACCCAAGTGCTGCTGGGTGAGGCCTGAAAAAACAAATAAATTAAAAAAATTAATATCTTTATTTAGGCACCATGATTACAAACATGTTTGTAATTGGATTTCAGTTAAAAAAGAACACCTCTCCACTTCACCAGTGCAACATTCCCACCACCAATGTCTCCCATCTCCTTCCTTCCCCAGCCCCTGCCTGTATTTGAGACAGGCATTCTATCTACAATTTCAGTGTAGTTATTTCTCTAACTGAACTCACTACTCTTTGTGATAAGCTTCATATCGTGGGCCAGTCCTTCCAGCCCTCATCTCTATTGTCCCTAGGTATTATTACAGTAATGTTTTTTATTTTTCTTAATGAAAAATGAGACTATTCTGTGTCTCTCTCCCTCTGGCTTATTTCACTCAGAATAGTTTCTATGTTGGGGGTCGGGCAGTGGCGCTGGAGGTAAGGTGCCTGCCTTGCCTTGTGCTAACCTAGGACTGACCGCGGTTCGATCCCCCGGTTCCCCATATGGTCCCGGTGCCCCCCCCCCCAAATAGTTTCTATGTATAAGAAAATTTCATGACTCCATTTTTCCTGACAGCTGCATAATATTTCATTGTATATATGCCACAGTTTCTTTAGCCACTCATCTGTTGTCAGGCTTCTGAGTTGTTTCCAGATTCTGGCCATAGTAAATGGTGCTGCAATGAATATAGGTGTGTTGAAGGCTTTTTTGTGTTGAGTGTGTTCCTAGGGTATATACCTAGAAGTGGTAGAGAGCTCGATTTCCAGGGTGTTTTTTTTTGGTTGTTGTTGTTGTTGTTGTTGTTGTTTGAGGAATCTCCATGTTGTTTTCCATAAAGACTGATCTAGACAGCATTCTCATCAGCAGTGGATGAGAGTTCCTTTTGCAGGTTGGTGAACTTCCGGCTTCCAGCCCATTAAGGAACTCTTTCCTCTTCTGGGAGCGGAAGTCTTCACCATCATGGGAAATAATAGCAAGGCTCCATGCCCAAGGGGGGGCTTCAGGGCTTGGGCTGCCCTCAACAGCCTTTCCTCTCCTTCCTTCCTCCTGAACTTGGGGCTATCCCTGGGCATTCACCCAGGGGGCCAGCAAGGTGGGTGCCAGGGAGGAGTTTAAAGGGGACCCCAGGCTTTCCCCAATCCCAACCCTGCACAAGAGGGGTGGGTGTGGGGAAGTCACTGGCTACTTTCCTTCCCACCAGTATCCATTCTCAAACCTATATTAGATGTACTATACTCATACTATATGTAAAATATACATATTTAATAGGCTATCATGTCTGTGTTGTATACACCCCCCACCACCACCTTCCAAGCTCATTTCTAGTCCTTTATTAATTCCACATTTAACCCTTTTTACCCTCAGTTCTTGGCTTCTCATGAAGCAGATCATTATTCATACTAAAGCCAACTGCCAACCAGCTCCCAAAGTGAAAAAATAGATTCAGCCTGAGAAGAAACCAATACTCGCTTTCTATTTATCTACTCTCGGTGTGTACCTGTGATTGCTACCATTACCTGTGATTGCTACCATACTCAGTTTCTGAGAAGTCCCCACTCAAAGACATTTCCTGATATGGAACTGCAGGAACTCCAGAAGACCAAATCACAGACCAAAGTGGTGTCCTGGATTCAACACCCTTCCCCTGACTATTTGTAAAGACATAAAAAGGACATGTATATCTCCTTTGTATATCTTAGATGTATTCCCTTAACAGCTATAATTCTTTTTGAATATTCTCTTATATAGTGACCACCCCCACAAAAATGAGAGTTCCTTTCTTCCCCATCCCTAACCTCACTAATTGCTCTTTTTTGGTTTTTGGGTCACATCCAGCAGTGCTCAAAGGTTACTCCTGGCTCTGCACTCAGAAATTGCTCCTGGTAGGCTCGGGGGACAATATGGGATGTTGGAATTTGAACCACCATCCTTCTGCATGCTAGGCAAATGCCTTATCTCCCTATCTCTCCAGCCTAATTGTTCTTATTTTTTGTGATATGTGTCAGTCTCTGGTGTGTGATGGTACCTCATTGTTGTTTTGATTTTATTCTCCCTTATGATTACTGATGTGGAAGTTTTTCATGTGTGTTTTGGCCATTTGTATTTCTTCTTTGTATATGTTCATTTCTTCTCATTTTTTGAGGGGATTAGATTTTTTTCATGTTAAGTTCTATCTTGCATCTTATATATTAGCCCTTATCTGATGGGTATTGGGTGAATAGTTTCTCTCATTCTGTCAGTGGCCTTTCTATTCTAGTAACTATTTCCTTTGAGGTGCATAGGCTTCTCAGTTTATATAGTCCCATTTGTTTATCTCTGCTTCCACTTGACAAACATACTTTTAAGGGGCAAGAAGCTATATAAATTAGAGATAAAAGGTACACATTCAACAGAAACCTGAGAAATATAAAAGATCCTAAGAAGTTACTTTTTTTTCTAAGTATCACATTTTATTTACTTTTAGTAAGCTTAAATCCTTAGAAGTTACTTTTATTAACAACTCCAGCCACAAAAGTTTAGAGCCAAGAAGAAATAGATGAATTATTAGACTATATAGTCTCCCAAGATTGAATCAGGAGGAAGTAGAAAACTTGAACAAACCTATTAGGAGTCAGGAAATTGAAACAAAAATTAAAAATCTTCCTAAGAGCAAAAGTGCAGGGCCAAAGAGATTCACTGGAAAATTCTACTAGATCTTCAAAGATTTACTACCTATATTCCTCAAGCTCTTGAATATCAAAGAAACTAAATCCTTTGTAACTCCCTCTATAAAACCAAAAGTAGAAATAACACTAAATTTTTTTTTTTTTACAAACTACTGTCCCTGTTAAACATTGATATAAAGATCCTCAACAAAATCTACTGAAACAAGTCCTACATTTATGTAAAAGATCCTACACCATAGTCATGTGGGATTTGTGCTAGGGATGCAAGGATAATTCCATATACACTAGTTAGTGTTAATATATCAATGAAAGACAGAATAAAAATCATATGAACATATCATATTGGTGCAGAAAAGCTTTGACAACCATTCATGATTTTATGAAATAACTTATTAAATAGGATGGAAGGAAGACACTGCAGGGTAGTAATACCAGCAGTATCAGCCAATATCATACTCAGTTACCCTAAAAAAGGGAAAGTGATCTTTTAGATGGGACAACAAGATGTCCATTTTCTCTGCTATTTAATAGGAATATGGTTTTGGAAGTGTTTCCACACCAAAGATGCAAGAAAGAAGACATCAAAGGCATTCACATTAGAAAATAAGAAGGTAAACTATTTGTAGAGAAATGAAAAGATACATAGAACCCCCCCAAAGATTCCTCACAAAAAAATAAACAAAAAAAAAGCCCACCTCTTTGAAACAGTAAACTTCAACACAGTAAACATTAAAAGAAGTAGTCAGCCACAAAATCAACACACAAAAATCGGTTGCATTCATATATGCAATTAGCAAGATAGGAGAGAAATAAAAAGATAACTTCATTTTAAATAGTCTATCAAAATATCAAAAACTATGCCACTTTTTTTTTTTTTTTGATTTTGGGTCACACACAGCAATGCTCAGGGGTTACTCCTGGCTCTGTGCTCAGAAATCACCCCGATGGGCTTGGGGGAACCATATGGGATGCCAGGATTTGAACCACTGTCAGTCCTGTTTTGGTTGCATGCAAAGCAAACACCGTACTGCCGCAGCCCCCAAAATTGTGCCACTTTTGAGAAAAATAGAAGAGACACTAGGAAATGAAAGAATATTTTAATGACCATGGACTGGAAGATTTAACATTGTCAGAAAGACTATTCTGTCTAAAGCATTATGTAGATTCAATGCAAAGCCTGGCAAAATTTCAGTGATATTCTTTCCAAGCATAGAACAAGCTCTACTAAAATTTGTATGGAATCATAAAACCCCATTAATAGCTAAAAATCCTGAGAAAAAAGATAGAAAGTACTGCATTTTTGGCCTCAAATTATACTATGAAGCATTAGGCATCAAAACTGTGTGGTAGACTTTCAGATCAGTGGAGAATTGAGAGCCCAGAGACAAATCCTTAGGTTTATGAACAGTTAATTTGTGGTAAAGGAGCTAAGTGCATAAAGTGGAACAGGAAAAGTCTCTTGAACATACAGCTGCAAAAGGCTGACAGACATGTGCAAAAAGGAAGCTGCAACTATATCTCACCATTCACAGACATTAATTCATAGTGGATCAAAGGCCTTGTGATGAGAGCAGAATTCAGAAATTACACAGAGGGAAATATATTCAGAACTCTATAGGATGTATATTATATGTAGATTTAACTTCATCGGCAAAGATAATAAAATAAACAAATAGGAGCATGTCAAATGAAAGGACACCCTATTGAATAGGAGAAATAGTTAAGCACACTGTACCAAGATATAGGCAACACAAAACTCAACAGTAACAACAAAAAGCGGTGAGAGAGGAGGTAACTAGACACTACCCTGGAGAAGGCATGAGGATAGCTAGTAGGCATAATAGAGTGTTCAATAAAAAGTGTTTATTATCACTTATTAGCGGAATGACAATCTGAGTGATCATCTTATGTTAGTGTGATTGTCGTATATCAGGAAGACTGGAAACAAACAATCTGTGTTGCTGGGGATGCAGTGAAAAAGGAACCTTCATTTTCTGGTGGTAGGAATGTCATCTGGTTCAGTCACAATGAAAAACAATATGGCACTTCTTTCAAAAGAGTAAAAGTAGATCTCTCACATGACCTAGTGGTTTGCCCTCTTGGCACCTACTGCCCAAACAAATGTGTTTGAAGAAATATAAGCACATTTATGCTCAGTCTAGTGCTTGTTTATTTCTTTAGGCTGGGCTTGGGAATTTATCATTGGGTTCAATGACAGCTGAATGGATAAAAGAAATTGTGGCATATGTACATAGTGGGGGACTACTGCTCAGCTATCAGAAAATATGAAATCTTGCTGCAGTGTAGATGGAATGGGAGGGCACCATGTTAAATGAAGTAAGCCAGAGGAAATAAGACAAATGCTAGGTGATATCATCAGTGATATATAGAAAGCAAAATAAGGTATTGAGTTTTCATTAACCCTGGGTCTTGGATTACAACTCAGATTTCTATGCTGGGAGCGGGGTGGAGCGGAAATAGAGGAACTTGAAAAGAACTCTTAGAAGTGGCATTGGTAAAATAGTGGAGGCGCTTTGGCAGGGGGAAGGTCTAGAATGTGTTTAAATGTCCTTCATTTGTTGATGTTGAATAGGAGCCCATTTAAAATGTGTGTCACATTTTGTGAAAAATGTGAACATAGATATATGTACTGAGGACTTGCTTTTATTTCTATCATATATATATTTATTTATGTATATATATACACAATCTCTCAGAGTTGGGTTTTCTGGATATTATGATTACTTCATGTGATTTGTTGTTCTGTTTTGTGTTTGGCCATATTGCAATGCTACTTGGAAGATCCAAGTCCTATGCCTGGAGTTAAATCTGTGCCTCCTGTTTTCAAAGCATGCACATTAGCCAATAAAGCTATGGCTCTTTGGCCCTATGATGATATTTTTAAGTATTTTTTTTTGATAAGTTGACATAATGTTTTACACCATGGCTATATCCTCATCAGCACTGAATATGGTTTCAAATTTCTCTACTTCCATCTAGTATAAGACCGACTTCAGGTTCTAAGCATACTAGGATGTTCGACACCATAGTCATTGTCGATGGTCCTGGTAAGAGCTCTTCACAATCATGGATGTTGCTGTCAGGTTTCTGTAGTTATAGGTCCTGGTTTCTGTACAATTGGTGGTGGTTTTTGTTTTTTTTTTTTTTTTTTTTTTTTAAGACATAAGTAAGGACAGAAAGAGGCAAGGAGGGAAAAGCTGTAAGATATTTATGTGATAGGCTTAAATGCAGATCCTTTGGGTATCAAGAATAGGCAGGAAGTATAGGATTTGGCTTTTCAAAGGAAGTAAAAATCCACTTTAAGAAGGATGAATGGAGTGGGAAATGTGTCAGGATGCAAAAGTGCTCGTTTTTTATTCTGTCCTCGCTCTAGATGAAGATAATGGGTAAGGAAAGACATTTTAAAAGATAAGGTGTATAGGAAATGTCCTTAACCTTTAGAGAATGACTGTAGAAGAGTTTTAGAATATTTTGAGAATTCTAGGTTCTGGTAATAATCTTTTACTTCCCTGGCAAGTCACTTTTTATTTTTTAAAGGTGGGCACACCTAGCTGTGCTCTGTGCTTCTCTTGGCTCTGCTCTCAGGGTTCACTCCTGACTACCTTTGCTCAAGGGTCAAAGGTGGGGTGGGAAGGAGACAATCGGATTGAATTAGGGCTGGCCTCAAACAAGTGCTGGTAATGTAGTATCTCTCCAGTCCTGCAAGTCAGTCTTATGCCAGTTTCACTTTATCAGAGAAGTAACAGAGGTAGATAAAAGAACATGTAATAATAAATTTTAGCTAGAATTTGTAGTACCTTAATCTGTATAGTAGTAACTGTACACTGGTAGCAAATTTGCCCCCTTTAACAGTATTTTATCAAAATTATTTTCAAATAAAATATTTGACACCCGCCATTCTCTGTTAAGCCTCTTCATCCTTTTTTTCTGACCAACCTCTTCAGATAACCACAACTTTGTTGTCAAAATCTACAGGTTTTGTTTTGTTTTGTTCATTGATTGTATTTTTTTATATTACGTACTTTATATTATGCACCTAATTTAATATTTGTCTTTTTCCTTCTGGTTAAATTTCTTCTCATTATCTCTTCAGTTACTTCTATTTGCTGCCAGTGGTAATTTTATTTTCTAAATTGTGAAATAGCTTTTTGTTGTATATAGATACATCTTTATCAGTTATCTATGTTAGGTTTCTATATCTAAGCTATTCTAACAGTGGGGTAATGTAACTTTTTTGAAAGTTTATACTTTCTTCAGATTCTATGTGAAGTCGAATTGTTGGGTCATATGGTAGTTTTATTTTTAACTTCTTGCAGAAGTTCTATACTGTTTTCCAAGATGATTGCTCCAATTATCATATTGACCTACAATGTACAAGAGTTTCCTTTCCCCCACATTTCCCTTTTCATGCCAGTATTTGTTACTCATTTCGATAAGTGCTATTCACACAGATAGGAGATGGTGTCTCATGTAATTTTTGACCATCTGTTATCTGTTTAAGTTGTCTTCTGCTCATTTTATAAATGGGTAGTTTGTTTTATTGTTGTTAAAGTTCTTAAGTTCTTTATGTATCTTGGATGTTAATAACATAACATCTGTTATGTGATATGTGAACATGTACATTTAAAAGGCTCTTTTATTTTAATTATTTATTTTTAAATTCTCTTAAATCTGATGTCCCAATTGCTTGTTTATATTTCTCTGGCTTTTCGAGTTGAGTGCCCTAAAACGTAATGCTCTTGACATGAAATCCTTTAACCTATGATGTCTTTTACTTTGTGGCTTCAGGTCTTACATCCACGTTTGTAATCCATTTTGGAATTATTTTTCTGTATGGAATTAGAACATAACCCCCTTTCCTACTCTCCTTCTTTGTCCGCTTTCATGTACATTGAAGATATTTTCCTTCATTGCACGTCGTGAGTTCTTTGTCATAAATCAAGTGTTGATAGATGTATGAACTTATTTCCAGACACTAGACTCTAGTTCATTAATCCTGGCTTTTTTTGTTCCAGTACAATATAGCGTTTTAATTACTGTCACTTAAAAAATCTATTTATTTTGATTTTGGAGCCATAACCCAGGATTACTCCTGGCTCTGCACTTAGAAGTTGGTCCTGGCAGGCTCGGGGGAACATATGGGATACTGGGAATTGAACCTGGATTTGTTCCAGGTCGGCCGCCTGCAAGGCAAATGCTCTACTACTATGCTATGTCTCTGGCTCCAATTACTGTCACTTTGCAATATAGTTTGGAGTTGAGTAACATAGTGCCTCCAGTTTTCTTTTTTTCTCAGGATGGCTTTAGCTGTTTGACTTTATTATTTTTTATTTTTATTTTTTGGTTTTGGGGCCATATCCACTGATACTTCTGGCTATGCGCTCAGAAATTGCTCTTGGCTTGAGGGACCAAATGGGGTGCCTGGTGATTGTACTGCAGTTTATCCTAGGTTAGCCACATGCAAGGCAAACGACCTACGACTGCACCACCACTTCGACCCCTCGCTGTTTGACTTTTATTATAATTCCGAATAAGCTTTTGTATTATTGGTCTGTGTTCTTAATATACTTCATTGGAATATTTTTAAGGATCTCTTTGGCAGGAGGGTGTTGGGTACCACAACTAACTGCTCAAAGATTGCTCCTGGCCATGCTCATGGGAATTATGGGGTGCTGGGGACTGAACTAGGGTCAACTACATGCAAGGAAATGCCCTATCTGCTTTACTATTTCTCAGGTCCCAGGACCTCATTTATTTTAAGGCAGAACCTCAATTCATCTATATGTTGCTTTCAATAAAATGAAATTTGGGGAGAGGCTTTGGGCCACACATGGCTGCACTCAGATTATTTCTTGTTTTACATTTAGAAATCAGGTCTGGGGGTGGGATGGGGGGAGCATATGGGAAACTGGGGATTGAGCCTGGATCAGCTGCATGCAAGGGAAATGCCTGATCTGCTATGCTATTGCTCTGGCCCCAAATGATTATTTTTTTAATAAATTCTTTAATTACTGCAAGATACACAGTTACAAAGTTGTTAGCGATTGAGTTTCAGTCATACAATGTACAATATCCTTCACCAGTGCACATTTCCCACCACCAGACCTCAGTTTCCCTCCAGCCTTCCTTCTTTGCCACAGGACACATACCCCCCCCCCTTCATTCCCTCTTTTTGCCTTTTACACAAAAACTGGTTTATAGTTACTGAAGGGGTAACTTCATCATCTTTCAGTACCTAGTTCTTGTCCAGAGTGATCATTTCCAATTCTCATTGTCATAGTGGTCCCTCTCTACTCTAACTGTACTCTCCCGCTATTTGTGGCAAGCTTTGTTGTGGTCCTCCTGCCCTCGTCTCTGCTGTCGTGAAATGGAATGTATTTCTACCACTTAAATTCTATTCTCTTTATAAGTGTCTTATAGTTTTTGTTGTATGGTTCTTACATTCCTTCATTAAATTTACTCAGATATTTACAATTTTTTGTTACAATTTTAAGTGGGATTATTTTTCTTAATAGCTTGATCTCATTTGAATATAATGCAACCGGTTCTTACTGTTTTGTAAATTGTACTTCACTATGCTCATTTATATTTTCTAATAATTTTTAATAGTCTTTGGGCTTTCCCCTTTATTCTCAAGGCAGCTGTTTTAAAACTGACATTAACACCATTATCATAGATGTGAAAACTACCTTTTTCAATGCAAGAAATTCTTGCTATGTGGCAATGAAGCAGTCTTTACCATTTTTAAAATGCAATTAGATTAGTTAAAATTCTATATAAGTGGGGAAGGAAAAATTCTATATAAGCGTTATAAAGGGAAATTGCATTATGAACGTTGTATTTTTAAAACAGTAAACAAAGATTTCTCTCAATCTGTGTGTCTCTTTGTCCCTTCCCCTGTTTTTTT
>PVKC010020794.1:0-18454 GCA_004027635.1 Crocidura indochinensis
GAGCAATTTCTGAGCATGGAGCCAGGAGTAACCCCTGAGCACTGCCGGGTGTGACCCAAAAACCAAAAAAAAAAATTTAAAAACATTTAATCAAAAGTAAGTTCTAAAGACCTCTGGTGTCATTCATATGAACCAGGTTTTGGGCTCATTATATGTCAGAAAGTTCACAGAAATGAAATGTAAACCACATAGATTTTTTTTCAAGAAGTTAGTGAAGAAAAACTCAGTGCCACATCATTGTGGCTCAATTGTGAAAATTATCTAGATAATGCCACGGAGTGCTACAGATTACAGAACTAGAGATGACTAATTCTACCTGGGACATTTAAGATACTTGGTTTGATAAAGTTGAGTACTGTGTCTTGTTTGTTACTTTTGTTTGGTAAAGTAAAGTATCAAGGAACCATATATGCACGGGAGCAGACATTCCCTGAACTTTTTCAAGTCATAGGAACAACTTCAGGACTTCTAAGAACTTAGAAAATAGAAAAATATTCAGGAATATGCCCCAAGATGAGTATAGTGAGACTTTATTCTTGAAGTATGGAGCAGAGAAAATCTGCTGGAGAACTTGCAATGACAGTTTTAAAGTGTAATGGATTAATTACGTAGACAAAAGCACTCCATCAATTCGGTTCTTTAAATAATACATTGAGTGGAAGAGGGGTGTGGGGGCTGATTGTAGAATCAGCAAAGAATCATCACTGTGGTGAGGCTTGAATGTTGATAGATTTAGAAAATATGAATCTTCTATTAAAGTTACACTTATTTATTTATTTTGGTACAATCAGCATTTTTGAATGTAAGAAAGTATAGAGATTTC
Source organism: Crocidura indochinensis (assembly GCA_004027635.1). Taxonomy (NCBI): domain Eukaryota; kingdom Metazoa; phylum Chordata; class Mammalia; order Eulipotyphla; family Soricidae; genus Crocidura; species Crocidura indochinensis. The sequence goes on from PVKC010020794.1 coordinate 824, forward strand.
TAAAAAAGGATCTTTAGCAAATAGCTTTCATCACTTTCGTCAACTGATACTAAATTATCCATGAAGAAGGGGACATTACAGCAACAAAAATATCCCATTCCTAAAGACTCAAGCCATGTCATGGGAGAAAGTTAGTCATAAGTGCAGGAATAAGCAATCAATCTGAGCTCTTTTGGTAATTAATTTCTTCCTTCACTTTGAATGGCTATAGCATTTATCGTATGTTCTGCTCAATTTAGTCCCTAATAACATAGTTTCTCATTGTCCTCTAATTGTTTGATAAATGAAATTCTTGTTTCCCCTAACAGACTGCATTCCCTCTCAGGCTAAGGACTGTGTTTTTGTCTACTTTTTACAAAACCACAGTGCCTGACACACTCATTTATACTCCTATTAGGTGTCCTATGAATACATATTTGCTGATAGTTTAATGCTGTGTTTTTCAAACTTTATTCATTTGGGGAAACCCCCTTTCCATTTCCTCCCTGGTTCCTTTTTATGTGATTTTTGCTTGTGCTCCCCCTGGAGAGTTCTGGAGGTAGCACAAGGTGTTTTATAGCTTCTGACTGAAAAATATTGGTCCAAGAGACCTTGTAACAGGCTCAGTTCTTTACTTCTTCAGCCCCATTTTCCTTTATTATAGGGAGTTAAACTTGATTTGTTGTTATTGTTGTTGTTTGGGCCACACTTAGTGATGCTCAAGGGTTACTCCTGGCTCAGTACTCAGGAATCACTCCTGAAACTGCTCAGATGGCCTATGGGGTGCTGTGGGTTGAATGTGGGCCAGCTGCATTGCAAACAAGTGCTTTTCCCTCTGTACTCTTTCTGGCTCCCCAGCCCTGAAAGATCTAAAACTAAGATTTTTAATAATATATATTATTAGATGGAATAAATCTGACATCCAATTTTTATGTTACACACATATCTATTTTAAAATTGTGAATCCAGCATATTTTTGTTTAGTTATCCATGAAATTATTGGAGTTCTGAAGATGTACTGACAAGCAATGTAATGATAGTACTTATCTGTCTCAAACTTAAAGATCATTAACAAGGAATGAATTAAGATCTCATCTTGATGAAAAGCCTATTCTGATATGGACAGGACCTAGTTGTAGGGACACTCAAATGAGTATGTATTCATTCAGTCCTTTTATAATTGTAAAATTCTTTCTCTTTGGACTCTAAATCTGTTGATGCCTGATGTTGCTATTCTGAGACAACTTGAAGGATTAGGGTGGTTCAGGCAGTTGAGGTGGGTAAATATTCAGATAATATGTGAGAATATCCTGAAGTGCAAGAGAGCATGATTTACTGAAGTAGCTTCAGCTAAACCTGGACTGAGATTTTGAGGGACTGATGGGGTGAGATGCAAAGATATGGCGACGAATAAATAGTTAAGAATAGCGTAACTTCTATTAAGAGGTCTGGAAAATACTCGGGTAGGAGGAAAGACATGATTTTTTTTATGTATTTAAGCACTTATATAGTCCTTTCATGTTTTACTGTCTAGCCATTTAATGCCAGTATACATGCTAAAATAAGGTAATTTATAGCTTAAACGAAAAGTTATGACTTTGGTTATCACTGGTAGTTGGTCCTTATAAGTTCTAATACATCTCAGTATGTGTAACAAAGATAGACCAGAACTCTTTTAAATAATATTCATACAATTTAAAGAAATGGTGCCACTCATAATACCCCTCAATTAGAGTTGCAAAGCACAGTGTCTAAATAGAGAGGTAGAGAAAGAGAGAGAGAAAGAAGAAAGAGAGGGGGAGGGAGGAAAAATGACTGCCCCAGAGGCAGGCAAACCATGTGAAGGTAAAGGATAGGAGGGAAACTGGGGACATTTGTGGTGGGAAATGTGCATTAGTGAAGGATGTTGAATTTTGTATGACTGAAACTCAATCATAAATAACTTGTTTTCTGTGGGGAAAAAACAGAATGAATTATGAACAAGCTTATAAATGTTTAAATGGTGCCACTGAATATTATTTATAGTTTGTGGTTATTCTAAATAAATTATTGTATTTGAACACATTTACATAAAATTGTTCAGTGATGAACAAGAAAGAACAATTTCTTGGTTGGATGATCATAAACTGGTTTTCAGTGGGTGTTACTATACTAGTTCCTTAATTTGAAACATTGAGTGCCTGAGTAAATCATATGACCCCTCTATGTTTTACTCTATTCTGCAAAGCAGAGTCTCTCCATTGGAGTTCTCATCAGAATTAACATTATTTTTAAAATATACCTACCAATATCTCACACATGGTGTGGCTCAATAAATATTATTTTCTCCTCAAAGACTCTTTTTAGTGAGAAATGGAAACCATTTGGTATTTATTCTTTTTATTTTTTGGTTTTTGGTTTTTGGGTCACACCCAGCACCACTCAGGAGCTATTCTTGGCTCTACGCTCAGAAATTGTCCCAAGCAGGTTCGGGGGGACCATATGGGATGCCAGGATTCGAACCACCGTCTTTCTGCATGCAAGACAAACACTTTACCTCTGTGCTCTCTCTCTGGCCCCTGGTATTTATTCTTATTTTATATAAAAACCTATTATATTCACACAAGAAATATATTTGCTAATAAGAAGTAGGAAGAAAGTGTAAAACAACACCTGCCATAAATTTAGTTTACAGGGCTACAAAGATGAATTATTTTATCTCCAATACATTATCCTTCTAGTAGTACAAAGATTTTTTTCACATTTTGTTTAGTGTCTTTAGAGGAAGATTTGGTCATGTCTCAGATTAATTACACAAAGAAGAAATTTAAAAGGACTTATATATGTCCCATTAATCAGATAAAGTTTATAAAAGCTACAGTTAAAGTCAGAGAAGTTCCCTCTATAAGTTCCACATATAACACCTAAGGTACAGTATACAGTGTATTATTTGGTAGGAATATGTAAATATAAGTAACTAATATCAACTGTAAATTAAAAGTATAAATAAATATTGATTAGAACTTACTATGTCAGGAGAGATAGTTTAGATGTCAAAGCACTTGTTTTTCACACAACCAATTGTGGTTTGATTCCCAGCACCACTTATGATCCTCAAAGAGTTATCCCCAAACACAGAGCCTGACCATCATCAAAACCCCTGCCAAAACCAAACTAAACTTACTTCATTAGTACTAATACCATTAAAAGTAATATTATAGAAACAAATACTTAAAAGAGTCTCTTAATTTTCAATGATCCACATTATAAGAGTGAAACTTGCATTCTAGAAATAAACATATGAGCAGTATAATTTGAAAATTTGTGCTAAAGTGTTGATGTAAATATGAAATATAAAAGATTCACGTACTTGATGAAGCCTCCCTCGGCATGGCACGGTACCTCTAGCCCCTTTAACTGCCAGTTCTGAAGACACAGAATAACAGTGGAGAAATAATTCCCAAGCAGTCAGTTAAAGCTTCATGAGAGTCAGTTTGCTTTATTCCCTCATGGCTTTTATCTGCCATGAGCCTCTGCACCATGTCTGTCTAACTTATGTCTTTCTCTCAGGAGCTTTGTCTGTTTCCTTTGCTGCTGCTCCTCTCGCACCCCCCAGGCAGACTCTGTTATTCTTTATTCGAAATAGCACGCCCAACTCAGGTGTGGATGGGTCTCTTCATTCAGGTGGGATTAACATCTCAAAAGAAAGCTTAGGTAAGGGCATTGGGGAAGGGATACCTTACATTGAAGTAATTTTGAATTATGATTTTAATTTTTATTTATTTCTTGGGGGGCACATTTGCTGCATTGTGCCCATCGACATTGTATCAATATCCCTTATCACTATTCTGTGCCAGTTCATTCATGATCTGTCTCAACTGTAAGGTCAGGCTCTGCACTAGTAAAGCTAAGCTCTGGGGACCATATGGGATATCAGATTGAACCCGTTTGGTCATATGCAAGAGAAGCAACCTACCTATTGTGTTCTCTCTCTGACCTGTGGACAATTGTCTTTTTGCTTGCTTCCTTTATTACTGTATTGGTATTTGTCATTTTACTTCTGACATATTTTGCTTAGTATGAACCACCCCCAGCTTTATATGAAGAGTCCGCATCTACTTTCCTTGTCAAAGTGTCATATAATGTATCACAACTCTTTTATCTACTAATTTGTTAATCATTGGACATTTGGACTGTTCTAGATCTTGACTGTTGTAAATCTTGCTATAATGAACATAGATATGTATATGTATACATATATATATTCAAATTGGTGTTCTGTGTTCTTTGGATCCATGTCTAGAAGTAGAATTGCTACATCTTTGGTCATTTTTTTAAATTTTTGAACATATCTACACACTCTTTTCTATAGAGACTAAAATGGTTTATACCAAAAGTGAATGAAAGTAATTTCCTCCATACTCCTGACAGCACTTATTTATATAGCCTAATATTTATGGGGATTTACTGAATGTTCCATATGTGTCAGGCTCTGTTATATGCCCTTTGCTCACATTACCTAATTTAAATACACACATTAATACGAGGAGATAAATATTATGATAATTTTCACTTTCTATATGAGAAAACAGCCTTCCATAGGATAACAAACATTTCCCAAATATATATAAAATTAATAAATACAGTGGCTGAAGTTCTGATCCAAGCAGTCTGGTCTCAGAGCCCAGACATTAATTCTATGCTACACTGCTTCTATATGTTACACTAGATGCAAGGTTCAGCTCAGCATGCTAGATGTTAACTGCCCAGAATGCATTTCCTGTACACCAGAAATGCATATTAGCTCCAGCCTCCAAGAACAAATTATCTAAATGAGAGATAAAATTGCTGACTAAAATGTGTGGTTCTACTTAATATTCTTACCATAGTCTTTATTTCCCTAAGTCTTTGATGTGAGGTATAGTAAAAATTTTAGGGGAAGAACAGAATAAAAAATACTATAATTAATATACTCTATTATATATGGAAGTTTGCAACTTGGAAGATGCAGTTTTATTTGAGCTCCAGTAATTTTTATTAAATTTTTCCCATAATTTAAAAACCATATTTCACATAAAGTTCCGCAATTATAAATTATTTTGTAAATCTGAAATATCTTTTAATATTAGCCTACAATGTGCCACGAAAAAAGCATGCCCTGAATTGAGCAGCTGGTACTTGCTTTAGGTAGGATTCATGCTCAACACTCATCACTTTGAAACAGCAATGACTTTACCATTGGCTCATATCTTTCGTAAACAGTGAGTCTCAGAGAATCTATCAGTGTACTGTAGAACAAATGTTGTTCAAGCTTGCACAGAAAGTACGTATTTTTATTCTACTTGATTAATGATGTATTATTCTTTTTAGAGTTCCTTACCAATATACCTCATTTGCTCATCAGTGTTGGAAAGTTTGTGGACATTGAAAAATAGTCTGCCATCTTGCTATATGAGTCTATTGTATCTAGAAGCTTTTTGGCAGAGTCTTTAGGGTTTTCTAAGTAGAGTAACATGTCATCTGCAAAAAGTGAGAGCTTGACTTCTTCCTTTCCTATCTGGATTCCCTTGATATCTTTTTCTTGCCTAATCGCTATAGCGAGTACTTACAGTGCTATGTTGAATAGGAGTGGTGAGAGAGGACAGCTTTGTCTTGTGCCAGAATTTAGAGGGAAGGCTTTTAATTTTTCTCCATTGATGATAATATTTGCCCTGGCTTATGGTAGATAGCCTTAACTATATTGAGAAGGATTCCTTCCATTCCCATCTTGCTGAGAGTTTTGATCAAGAATGGTTGTTGAACCTTATCAAATGCTTTCTCTGCATCTATTGATATGATCATGTAAATTTTATTTTTCTTGCTGTTGATGTTGTGTATTATGTTGGTAGATTCACGGATGTTAAACCATCCTTGCATTCCTGGGATAAAACCTACTTGATCGTAGTGGATGATCTTTTTAATGAGGCATTGGATCCTATTTGCCAGGATTTTGTTGAGGATCTTTGCATCTGCATTCATCAGCGATATTGGTCTGTAATTTTCTTTTTTTGTTGCATCTCTGTCTGGTTTAGGTATCAAGGTGATGTTTACTTCATAAAAGGCATTTGGAAGTGTTTCCATTTTTTCGATTTTATGAAAGAGTCTTGCCAGGATTCATAGTAGTTCCTTGTTGCATGAAGATGTGGTTGAGTAAATCCATCCTTCTCTTCTTCTATTTTAATCTCTTTTAGGGGGAGGTTCTTCTTATTCTCTATCTTCTCTGTTTCTTTCTGTCTGCCTTTCTTTTCTTTCTTCTTCTCCCTTAATATTCTGTTCTGTGTATTCTATATCTTATTTATCTTCTTCTCTGTATATCATTTCCTATTCTTTTCTGTGTATCTATTTCTTCTTCTCTTTGAATCTATCTTATTCTTCTCTGTAAATCCATATCTTTCTTCTTCTTATCTGTGTAAATCTATCCTGTAAATCTATTCCCCCATCTTCTCTGTCTATCCTCTCCTCTCTTCTTTTTTCTCTCTTCTTTTTCTCTTCTTCCATGTTCTCTGAATAAAATTACATATATTTTATGTTTTCTATTTCTTCATCTTTTTATGTCTAACTTATTCCTCTCTGTCTAATCTACTGTATCTTCTTCTCTGTGTAACCATGTTTCTTATTCTTATTTTCTATTCATTCCTCCTTTTTAGGAGGGGGACAAAAGGTTTGACCAAAAGAACCTAATCCTCCCTGGTTCGATCTCTCTCTCTCCTCTCTGTCTGTCTGTCTCTTTCTCTGTGTCTCCATGTCACTCTCTGTTTCTCTTCTTATTGTCTCTTCTACCTGGGCCCCTTCTTTTTATTCTCTATATATCTTCTTCTCTCTTAATTTATTTTCCCTTTCTGGGCCCCTTCTTCTTATAATTATTGCAGATGATTATTGCCAAGGCCTCCCTGAGAATGGGAGTTGGTCAATCAATTTGGGAGATATTTGGGGACCCTGGGTATATCAGACATTGACTCAACAACATTTTCACACAACAAATAGTGCCCTGAACGTGGACTATAACCTTAACCCAAGAAAACAGCAATCATGGTGAGATTTCTGCTTTTCAGCTTACTTTTGGCTTTATTCAGATGGACTGAGCCCCAAACCCTGGGCCACATGCAGCCATGTTTAAAGATGGCCACGACCCTTCCAGGGGCACATGGGCCATTAAAACAGAAGGGAAAACTTGGATCACCCCCATCCATGGCTCAGAACTGAAACTTTGTAGCCTAAAATCCTTTATTCCAAAACCTCAGCCTCCTCAGAAACTGATGGAGGGCCCTAATTGGAAAACTTTCAGAAAGAAAAATCTTATATAAGAGGACTGATTTTCTGAAAAAGACTTTTGGCTTGAACTAGGACTTCGACTTTGGAAATTTCAGACTGGACTTTTAGTTTGAACCACTTTGAACTCTGGACATGCCGAAGCATTTTTATTTTGAGTGTAATCTCTTGATTTATATTTGATACTAGTCTACTTTTGCCTATTGTAAGTAGTCTTCTTCCCCATCTTAATTGTTATTTTTAGGAATATTTTTGTGACATAACAAATTGAGGTTAGTGGCTTTGTTGTACTGTTGATACTTTCCCAAATGATGCTTTTTACTTGACTCTGCTTTAAAAATATTTTTCAGTGGTTTTATATTTGGGAGATATTTTAGCTTTTAAATATGTATTGATTGTAAACATATATTATAATTAATATCTTGTATCTTTGATTTATATTTCATGAAGGTTTTGCTTAGGATTTGTGAGTCATATATTGTTGCATTGTTTATTATTGATGTTTACAAAAAGGGGGAATTGTAGAATAATTTATATTTATTTTATGTATTGTATTTATTTTGTATTTAGAAATAAAGGAGCTTGAAGAGGAGGCCAAAGGAGACAGTTGGAGAGAGGCAGTTGAAAAGAGGCAGTTGGAGAGAAAGGATAAAAGGAGGAAAGCCCAGAGACAGAGAAGAAGAGAAAAATAGAGAAAATGAAAAAGCCCAGAGACGAAAAGAAAGATGACTAGAAAATATAATTTACACAGTAAAGACAAAATGAAGAGAGAAAAAAGGGCTAAGAGATAAAAAGAGAGAGACAGAAATTAAGAGAGATTAAGAAGAAGAGAGAGGGAAAATAAATTTAGACAGAAAAGAAGAGAAGGAAAAGAGGAAGAAAGAGAGATTAGGAGAGACAGGGAGAGGTATAGAGAATAAGAAGAAGAGCTGAGACAGAAGAAGAAGACAAAGAGAATAAGAAAAAGGGCTGAGAGACAAAAAGGGGAGACAAATAGAGAATAAGAGCTGAGACAGAAAGAGAGACTAATAAGAATAAGAATAAGAAATATGGTTACACAGATAAGAAGATACAGTAGATTTTACACAGAAGATAGACGGATAGATTTACACAGATAAGAAGAAGAAATATATAGATTTAGATAAAGAAGAAGAAATAGATAACCAGAGAAAAAGAAGAAAGAAATAGAGTTACACAGAGAAGAAGAGGGAAGAGAGAGACAGAGAGAAGGATGGATTTACTCAACCACATCTTCACGCAAGATGAAAGAATTCATTAGTAAATACATCTGGGCCTGGGCTTTTGTTTTTTGGGCAGACATTTGATTACCATTTTAATTAAGTCAATAGTGATGGGGGTGTTTAGATATGCTACATCCTCTTCCTTAAACCGTGGAAGATAAGAGCCCTAGAATTTATCCATTTCTTCCAGGTTCTCATTTCTAGTGGCGTAGAGCTTCTCAAAGTAGTTTCTGATTACCCTTTGAATTTCTGCCATATCAGTAGTGATCTCTCCTTTTTCATTCCTAATACGAGTTATCAAGTTTCTCTCTCTTTCTTTGTTAGTTTTGCCAGTGGTCTATCAATCTTGTTTATTTTATTTCAAAGAACCGACTTCTACTTTCATTGATCTTTCGAATTGTTTTTTGGGTTTCCACTTCATTGATTTCTGCTCTCAGCTTTGTTATTTCCTTCTGCCTCCCCATTTTTGGGTCCTTTTGTTGAGCTCTTTCTAGTTCTATGAGCTGCTTCATTAAGCTACTCAGGTAAGCCCCTTCTTCCTTCCTGATGTGTGCTTGCAAAGCTGTAAATTTTCCTCTCAGTACTGCTTTTGTTGTGTCCCATAAGTTCTGATAGTTTGTGTCTTCATTATCATTTGTTTCCAGGAACCTTTTGATTTACTCTTTGATTTCATCTCAGACCCACTGGTTATTCAGTATGAGGCTGTTTAACTTCCAGGTATTAAAGTTTTTCTTCTGTCTTCCTTTGGAATTCACAAATAATTTCAGAGCCTTGTGGTCAGCAAAGGTAGTCTGCAAAATTTCCATCCTCTTGATATTATGGAGATATGTTTTATGCGCCAGCATGTAGTCTATGGTGGAGAATGTCCCATGTACATTGGAGAAGAATGTGTATCCAGGTGTCTGGGAATGGATGTCCTATTTATATCCACTAGGCCTCTTTCTTCCATTTCTCTCCTCAGGTCCAGTACATTTGTCTTGGGTTTCAGTCTGATTGACCTTTCCAGTGTTGACAAAGCCGTGTTGAGATCTCCCACAATTATTGTGTTGTTATTGATGTTATTTTTCAGCTTTGTCAACAATTGTATTAAATATTTTGCTGGACCCTCATTCGGTGCATTTATGTTTAAAAGAGTGATTTTTTCCTGCTCTACATACCCCTTGATTAATATATAATGTCCATCTTTGTCCCTTACAACCTTCCTGAGTATAAAGTTTGTGTGATCTGATATTAATATGGCCACTCCAGCTTTTTTATGGGTGTTGATTGCTTGGATAATTTTCCTCTAGCCTTTTATTTTGAGTGTATATTTGTTCTGACTATTCAGGTGTGTTTCTTATAGACAGCAGAAAGTTGGATTGAGTTTTTTGATCCATTTAGCCACTCTGTGTCTCTTAACTGGTGCATTTAGCCCATTGACATTGAGAAAAAGAATTGTTCTGGGATTTTATGCCATCTTTATATAGAAATTTGGTGTGTCTTTTGGCTAGTCTTGTCTTAACTTAGGTCTTTCAGCTTCTCTGTCCACAGGGGTTCTTGGATGCAAAGTGTGTATACCCTAATTTGACACCTTGATGCCCAGTCATAAGAGATATATTATTCAGTTTGCATTATGAAAATGTCTTTATAAGATATTCCAATATACATTTTTTCTTTAGCCTAAGCCCTCTATTATGACCTGAATTATATGATAATTCAGATCACTAAAACAGTCAACTGTGAACCATAGTATAGACTTATATTACCAGACCTACTCATGGAACACATTTGTGCAAATTTTCATTTCCTTTCTCTCCCTTTTCTTCTCTCTTCTACCTATTTCTTTCCTTCTCTCCTTTCTTCTTCCTGGTATTCCTACTCCTCTTCAACTCAATCTATGTCAAATAAAATCCACAATATTAGATTATCTTTAGGAAAGGAACTTAGATACATAAAAGCAGTGGATACATACTACATTGGGTAGCCACCTACATAGTTAGGCCTAATTAAAACATTGCTTAGTATTCAAGACGTGAAACCTATGTGTATCTGAAACTGCTCCAGTCATTATCTAACTCTAAAACCTTCATTTAGCAGGGTCAAACCTCATCACTGACGAAAAGTCTAGAAACTTAGTAAACCTCTCAACTCTGACTCAAGGACCCAATCTTTTATTTGATTTATTATTTTTTTACTTTATTTTTATTATATTTACCCATTTTTCTGTTCTCTCACTTATTTTTTTGCTATCTCTTTTTCTTTCTCTTAACCTATATCTAAACTAAGTATCTTATTTAAACCAGTCTTTAAGAGCTCAGACTCATATTATCAGGGTCAGACTTCTAACAATATTTTAAGAATAGATCACTAATGTATGTCTTTACGCAGTCATGTGTACATAAAGAGAGGACACCTTTATGAGAGCCAAACCTAAATCGTAAACAATACATTTCCATAGTGTATATATAGTTCCTCCTATATACTATCCCTTCCTCACTTCAGAAATCCTATATCCAATCCGATATCCTGCCTTAACAACGCACTTTACTCTCAGTTTTAACCAATTAGGTGTCAAGACGGACCTCCTGCCCCAATAAGCCATCACCCAGCTCCCAAGCATGGGATAACCTCTCAGCCCCTCATCTCGTCCCCCAACAAGAAACTACAGCCAACACGTCTACTGACTCACGCTCTGTAGCCCTCCTCACCCACCCTCGAAATGTAGATTGTTACTTGATACTGGAGTCAGCTCCAGAGGATCCCCAGTGCAAAAAGTCTATCGGAGTCCTTTCTACCGTGAATCATTTCTCAAACTCAACAAGACCAGGGTGTGTAATGAAAACGTGCCCTGGATTCCTTCCCTGGCAAGAATATCTCAAACAATGGGGAAGCCTATATTTCCTTCATAAGTTTAAGACCTATATAATTCTACCACATGGCATGTTTATCACCAATTGCAAGGTAGTCTTCTACATCACTTTGCTTCCTTAATTACTTTTTAAAACTTCTTTTATTTTTCCTTTATATATGTGAGTATATAAATATATATATATATTTATTTATTTATTTTTGTCTTGTTTTGGTTTTCTTCTCTTCCTTAACTTCACCTATTTTGTTTCTGCTTGGTACAAAATCTACAAGAAAAAGTCTTGCCTGGGATAACAGCAAAGGTCAAACCAGGACACAGAGATGATGGAGCCTGACACTCTCACCCTGAAACGCACAAGTTGTATAGTATGGCACCACTTCTTGCAAAAGCATATTAAAGAAGAGGAAATTTTACATATAGAAACGAGCTCTTATATACTAGAGATATGAACTCATACATTTTATAATACAGGGGCACATCTCAACTTGAATATATGTCATGTGGACCCAACTTAGAATTCAGGAGAATAGACAATGGCTTTCCAACCCCGAACCTGAGATTCCAGATGTAGAATCGAAACAGTTCTCCTCAACAGCTTCAGGAATCAAACTCGCTCTGTGACATTTTTAATGCTGCTCTGACAACAATAGGCACCTGTTTTGATACAACATTCTGACAATGAGGAAATGTCAACAATTTGATCTAAGAGCAGGTTGTCTTACCTCACCACCTAGAAGATAAGTTATCCTTTGATCTGTGCAAAAGTCAAGATCGTTATCTACAGAAGATCTATAGAAGACTTCCTGTGACAACCATGACTGGGTAGAACTTATCCTGGGACTAAAAAAAGACTCTAGTCTAGGCTTTGGTCTACATTCTGCAAAACAACCAAGATCTCTAATTCTAAAGGTCTTACTGAGACAACTGCAACTGAGCAGATATTCTGGAAACATAATGAAAGACTCTATCCTAGGCTTTGTCATAGAATCAGTGCAAAGACCAAGACCACCAGCTACAGAAGACTGATTAAAATAACAGTGAAGGAACAGACTTTCAGGAATTTAAAGAATGACTCCATCCTATGCTTCATTCTTTGACCTGTGCAGATACCAAGATATCTAGATAGAAAGGTCTAATTTTATCAACTATGATAGAATGGACAGTTTCCAGACACTACAAAAGGACCTAGGGGAGAGTAAAAAGTGTCAGGAGGCTGTAGTTAGTCCCATGATAGTACACTTCAAGGTCGCAGAAACCCTGTATCTCTTATTCCAAGGGAATTTCCTTTCTAATCTCCACACTCTTTACTGTGCCTATGCAAAAAAAGAAGCATCACAATATAATATCATTTTGATTTTGTTATTGCTGTTTGTTTATTTTTTTCGTGCTCTTTTTTATTTTAATTTAGGACTGTGTTTATTGTATGGTGGTTGTCTCTATTGCTGTGGTGCTTTGTAGATATTTTGTTTTATTTTTCTTTTTGTATTGTTATTATGGTTTTCTTTCCCTTTCTTCTCTCAAATTGATATTGATAGCCTCCAGAAGGACTCGGGATATTTATTGCCTGTTTAATTTTTGCCCCATTTTGTTTTTTCTTTCCTTCAAACAAAACCACATGCCTTGAACCATCTTGTTCCACCTCACAAATTGAGGGGGAAATAATGAAGGGTATAAAGACCAAATGGTTGTCTGATAATCGAGTAACAATAAAAAATGATCAGACTTAAACACCAAATTCAAAGCTGGGGACAACAGAATCTATACCCAATCTACAACAAGCTAGACACAGAGTGGACCACATATACTACCATACCGAAGCTAAAGGAAGGGGATATTGGATGAATGCTGGGAGCAGTGTTGGAATTAGGACAACATTGGTGGTGGGAATGCCCCTGATTAATTGTCACTATGATTATTATAAAAGTAAAAAAACCTTTCAAGAGGAACTACGACCAATTCTGGCCAGGCTCTTTCATGAAACTGAAAAAAACGGGAACACTTCCAAATAGCTTTTATGAAGCCAAAAGCACCTTGATACCAAAAACAGACAGAGATGCTGCCAAAAATGAAAATTACAGATCAATATTCCTGATGAACACAGAAGCAATGATCCTCAACAAAATCGTGGAAAATAGAATCCAATGCCTCATCAAGATGATCATATACCACGATCAAGTAAGTTTCATCCCAGGAATGCTAATATGGCTAACATCCGTAAATCTATTAACATAATATACAATATCAACAAGAAAAATAAAAATAACATGATCATATCAATAGAAGAAGAGAAAGCATCTGATAAGGTTCAACACCCATCATTGATAAAAAAAAAACTTTCAGCAAGCTGGGAATGAAAGGAACCTTTCTCAATATAGATAAGGTGATCTACCATAAGCCAATGACAAATATTATCCTCAATGGAAAAAACTAAAAGCTTTCCCTCTAAATTCTGGTAGAAAAAAAAAGGCTCTCTGCTCTCACCACTTCTATTCATCATATTACTGGAAGTACTTGCTATAGAGAATAGGCAAGAAAACAATATCAAGGAAATCCAGATAGGAAATGAAGACGTCAAGCTCTAACTCTTTGCAGAAGACATGATCCTTTACTTAGAAAACCCTAAAGGCTCTACCAAAATACTTCTAGAAACAAAATATTTATAGAGCAAGGTGGCAGGCTACAAAATTAACACACAGAAATCAATGGCTTTTTTTATACACCAATAATGATAGGGAAGAAATGGACATTAAGAAAACAACCCATTCACATTAGTGCCACACAAACTCAAACATCTTGGAGTCAACTTGTCTAAATACAAAGAAAACTGTAAAACCCTGTTCCAAGAAATAAGAGAAGACACACGGAAGTAGAAACACATACCCTGTTCATGGATAGGCAGGATTAACATTAATCAAAATGGCAATAATTCCCAAAGCATTTTAGAGATTTAATGCGATCTCTCTAAAGATACTCATGACATTCTTCAAAGAAGTGAATCAGGCACTTTTGAAATTCATTTGGAACAATAAACACCCTAAATAGCTAAAGCACTCCTTGTGAAAAGGATTATGGGAGGCATCAAGTGCCCCAACTTTAAACTGTATTACAAAGCAATAATTATCAAAACAACATAATATTGGAATAAAGAGAGACCCTTAGATCAGTGAAATAAGCTTGAGTATTTGGAGAATGTTCCCCAGACATACAATCACCTAATTTTTTATAAAGGAGCAAGAAATCCTAAATGAAGCAAGGGAAGCCTCTTCAACAGGTGGTGTTGGCACAACTGGTTAGATACTTGCAAAAAACGCTAACACCATGTATGAAGGTAAAAATCCAAATGGATTAAAGACCTTGATATCAGACCTGAAACCATAGGTATATAAAACAACATGTAGATAAAGCACTCCATGACATTGAAACCAAGGTGTCATTAAGGAGGAAACAACACTCTCCAAACAAGTGAAAGCAGAGATAAACAGATGGGAATATATTGAGCTGAGAAACTTCTGCACCTCAAAGGAAATAGGTTTCAGGATATAGGAGTCATGCACTGAATGGGAGAAACTATTCACCCAATACCCAGCAGATAAGGGGCTAATATTAAAAATATACAAGGCACTGACAGAACTTTACAGAAAAACACATTTAATCCCATCAAAAAATGTGGAGTAGAAATGAAAAGACACTTTAAAAAAGGAAAAAATACAAATGGCATAAAGCACATGAAAAAAATATTCCACATCACTAATCATCAGGGAGATGCAAATCAAAACAACTATGAGGTACCATTTCACACCACAGAGATTGGCACACATCACAAAAAATGAGAACAAGCAGTGCTGGCAGGGAGATGGAGAGAAAGAAACTCTTACTCACAGTTGGTGAGAATGCAGTCTAGTACGACCTTTATGGATAACGATATGGAGGTTCCTTTAAAAGCTGGAAATTGTGCTCCCATACTATCTAGTTAAATCACTCCTAGACATATACCTAGGAACACAAAAATACAATATATAAATCCCTTCCTCACACCTTTATTCAGTGAAGCACTATTTACAATAGTCAGACTCTGGAAACAGCCAAGATGACCTTCAACAGATTAATGGCTAAAGAAACTGTGGTACATATACACAATGGAATGTCACGGCATGCAGCATGGATGTCTCCATTATAGGGGAAGCTAGCCCACCAGACATGCCTATTGGCTTTCCTGGTGCAGTGAGCTAATATTCCCCCAAGAAATATTTTGGCCAGCAAGCCCATTGGTGGAATTAATCATAACCCCTTCGTGGGTCACTGGCTATATTTCTGTTATATATGACATGGTGGTGACATTAAATAACTATTTTCTTATCATTTAGCTTTTTCTGCCTTGCAAAAATATAGACCAAAATTCGGCCTCAGTCAATGTGTAGTCAGAGCAATTTTAGTACCAAAAGGTCGCCAAAGTTCCCTCCTGACTAAGTATATTTGCATCCCAAAAACGAATCCAGACAGCCTGCAATTTGTTTTTCTGTTTTCAGCTTCTAGGTGATAACAGTAGTTTCTTTATTTCTTGCAGGCTGCAAAATTGTAGCAAAACCTGTTTCTCGTTCTTTGTTATAAGCTTTTTGCTAACCAGAACATCCCATTTTCATGTTTCCTCTTACTTTGCTAGCTCGTGATTCTTTTCACGTGTGTCAGTATTGGCTAGTTTTTTGATATGTGTATTGTGTTGTTCCTCCTAACGATTCCCCCCACTTTTTCGCGGAAATACCTGCATACCAGAGTTGTACTTATATGTCATTATATTGAAAAGTTAAATTGTCTCACTTCTATTGCAGATGCATTTCCCCATACAATTTATTTTGTGTGGTCTCATTATTTCATACTTCATATTCGTCCATTCATGTGCCTGCTTTACTTTCGTGAAGGATTTCATCCCCACATGAGACGCAAGACGCCTGCAGCAATGGAATTTTATGCAGCCTCAGGAAAGATGAAGTCATAAATTTTCCTATACGTGGATGTACATGGAATCTATTATCCTGAGTGAAATATGTAAGAGGGAGAGAGATGGACACAGAATAGTCTCACTCATCTATGGGTTTTAAGAAAAAAAGATATTTTTGCAATTATTCTTATTGACAAAGAGAGGAGAGAAGAAATGCCCAGATAACTGCATGAGGGTCAGCACAAAGAATGGTGAGTGCAGTTAGAGAAATAACTTCACTGAGAACGATCATAATTATGTGAATGAATGAGGGAAGTAAAAATCCTTTCTCGAATACTTGTGGGGCTTTGGTGGGTAGGAGGGAGATTTTGGAAATTCGTGATGAGAATGTTGCATTGGTGAAGGGGGTGTTCTTTATATGCCTAAAAACCAACTAGTATCATACTTGTAATCAAAGTGTTTACATAAAGATATTAATAAAAAGTAGTAATAGGGGTGAAGTCAGGCTGGGAATATCCGTGAATCTACACCTGCCCAGTGAGGCCTGACTGCGAAAAAAAAAAAAAACTGTGAGTGCTGTCTGTGTGTTTCTCTCTCCTGTCCTGTTGCCTGAACCTTTTGGGAGTGGGCCGAATCGACTCCAAAAAACTCGCTCTCTCAGAGGTCCATTCCTTTTTTTTTCTTTTTTTCCTTTTTGGATTTTGGGCCACACCCAGTGCCGCTCAGGGTTTACTCCTGGCTATGCGCTCAGAAGTCGCTCCTGGCTTGGGGGACCATATGGGAAACCGGGGGATTGAACCGTGGTCTGTCCCAGGCTAGCACAGGCAAGGCAGGCAGGCACCTTAACTCCAGCGCCACTGCCTGGCCCTCAGAGGTCCATTCTAGGGCGGGAACACCAAGGAACTCCTTCTTAACGTGAAAACCGGCCAGAAGCAGTACTTTGCAAAAGCCAGGTCTCCTGTTTGTGACGTCAGACCGAGAATTTCTACAAATCTATGCCTGTCCAGTGCAGACTGACTGTGAAAAAAAAACTGTGAGTGCTGTCTGTGTGTTTCTCTCTCCTGTCCTGTTGCCTAAATGTAATCGCCTCTGCCCCTATCCCATGAGGGAGAGAATTCCGGCCAGCAGTTTTTCTCAACCGGGACAGGGAACGGAAAGCAATCACAAATAATTCACAAGTGTCAAGCTCTTTTGTGATCACCTAGAAAATCAAGCTGCAGAAGTTAGTAGCGTGGACTCATGATGACGGTTGCCAATCAAACGCCTTTATTAAGGGGAGAGCAGGGTTTTTATGCTCTGCTAACAGGGGAGGGGTTGCAAAGCAGGATTGAAAACATATC
>PVKC010020795.1:0-18454 GCA_004027635.1 Crocidura indochinensis
GGAGGGAGGGAGGGAGGGAGGAAGGAATTTAGAAAAGGTGGGAGGAAGGGAAGGAGGGAGGAGAAAGAAAGATGAATTTGCATCAGGTTAAATTAAAAGAAAACTAAAAAATACAAAAATTATTTTGTATTACAATTTCAAAAAATTACAAATTAATTATAAAAAATACAAACATCCCTTCTGTACACCTCTATTCCTTGCAGTGCTATTTACAACAGTCAGACTCCGGAAACAGACTAAATACCCCTCAACAGATGAATGGCTAAAGAAACTGTGGTACAAATAAACAATGAAATATTATGCAGCCATCAGAAGAGATGAAGTCATGACATTTTCCTATACATGGATGTATATGGAATCTATTATGCTGAGTGAAATAAGTAAGAGGGGAAAGATAAAAACAGAATGGTCTCATTCATCTATGGGTTTTGAGAAAAATAAAAGACATTTGTGTAATAATTCTGAGACAAAATGGAGGAGGACTGGAAGGTCCAGTTCATGACATAAAGCTTACTACAGAGAGTGATGGGTGCAGTCACAGAAATAATTACACTGAAAACCATCATAACAAAATGTGACTAAATGAGGAAAGTAGAAAGTCTGTCTAGAATACAGACCATTGTGGGATGGGGAGGAGGGACACTTGGGACATTGGTGATGGGAATGTTGCACTGGTGAAGGGTCTTAAAAAATAAAAACAGATAAAAATACAATAAGGCTTCAAAGTTTCTCATTTTAAAAAAAAAAAGCAAATTAAAATGAAATACCGGAGTCAGAGTCAGATGCATAAAAGTACTCATCAACAACAACAAAATAAATCTATGCCACACCACTATAACAGTAACAGTATTGTTTTACTAGGGCTTTCCCTAATAAAGCATCCCAAAATGTGGAGCTTAAACAGAAGAAGTAGGATGTTTATTATATCAATGTTATGGGTTAAGTTCTTAGCCATTGTGGTTAGAAAATAACCACAAATTGCAAGCTGATGTCTTGGGAAGCAGATATTGAGACAAAGTTTGGCAGGTAAATACATTTGTTCCATGAATAGGATTTAGGGTTGGCCAAGGGAGGAAGTGGAATTGAAAACTTGTCTGAGAAATCCTTTCTCTACTCAGCAAATAGTTCTGATAACCATTAGAATGAAAATGTTTCAAAAGACGTGGGCAGAAGAAGCTCTGTCTCATTCATTTGTCAGTATGTATTGCTTAAGGAAAACAATGACTATGAATAAGTCGACTGTCTGAAATGGAAATAGAATTTGAAGAAACTGATGGACCACAGCAGCGGCTTCCTGTTATCTAACTTACATATTTACAGATAATGAAGACCAGTGTGAAAGGGGTGTGTCAGAAGTGAATGTTTATACCTGCTATTCTGCTAATTTAGTTACATCTTGTATATAAATTATTTAATGGTATTATGGCTCTATTGAATGGACAAACATTGAAAAGGATAAAACTCCAAAATGACCAGTACTACTTTTAATAAACTGTTTATTAAACGTTGATGAAGTGAAAGGTTTAAATGCAGTAAATAAAAGGCAGAGGAAGTAAAACATTTTGGAATAACATCTACATTTAATACATTTGAAATCTGAACCACATAATTTCTAATATTTATAAAAGAAATTACAGTTTTTATGATGTAACTTTACACATCTGTGAGGTACAAACACTCAAAAACATTCACACAGGTGGAATTCACAGAGAGATTTGGGAAAAAAAAATATCTCATGCATTATTGAATTCTAGGGCCAATTGTCAAAAAATATCCTAAGGATATTTGACAATGTCTTTCAAAATGAAAAAGATATTCTGTTCTCAAGCATTTTTTACTTCAGGCATCTGTACTAATAAGTTGCTAATTTGATGCATATAACCATGTGAACTAGCAAAACAATGGACACAACTGTCTAAGAGTAAGTCCTAGTTTATTTGTGACATTTTCATGTAATTAACTTTGGCATTGATATTTAAATAGGATAAATATGATATGAAAGTAGAGAGATTTACAGCTGGTGTTCACTTGCCTTGCACAAAACTGAACTGGGTCTAATACTGAGAACCACCAATGTTCCCTCCTGAGTCCCACGACCAGTGATTTCTGAACATTAAGTCAGAGTATTTACTTGGTACACACAAAAATGGATGGTGTATCGATATAGCTTAAAGAAAGTTTCCTCAAAGGATTTCCTCAAAGTTACTATAATTGAAAAATTATAAGCCATTAAAATAATAATGTACAAAGAATACTAAATTGTGTTTTATATATACTCATATATGTATACTTTAATAAATATGTTTTGAACATGTATAGATATTAGTATATATAAAAATAATCATGAATTGAAAGGAAATATATTTCTGATATTTCTACTCCTTATAATCATTTTTCTTAAATCTTTTTAATTTCAGGGAGAGTGACTCTCATGTGGTGGTACTCGGTAGAACCAGAAAGCCCTCAACAATCAGCCTTTGGCTCAATGTGAAGTCTGGGGTTGCAGTAAGGTTCAGGCTATACATTTCCATGGATAACGTGGAGATCCTGAGGACGACTTGAAGTTTCTGCTGCCTCAGAGTCTGAGCCAAGTCTGTTGTAATACAGGCATTTACCAGAAGCATGTTTCTGTCCCTATGACACTTAAATTATTCTATTTAAGCATTTATGATTTTATTTATCATATTCATTTTACTTATACATTTCATATTATATTCTTAAAATTTCAACATGACCTAGGCATTTATGACACTATTATGCCCAAGCCCTATTATTAATATCCTTGTAATCCCTTTTCATGCTTGTGAGCTGGTACTACTCACTCTTCAGTGAAGATAGATCAAAGGTGATGGAGTGTTATTCTAAGAACAAAATGTAAAAATCTCTGATTTTTTATCTATTCCTGTGTTCCACCTGATAAAGAACTGTTGAAATTATCAGGCAGGCAGACAATAAGAAATCACCTTTACCCAAGAGTCAGTAGGGACGATAGACCTCTCAGTGGCCACTGAATTATTATCTGAAAGTAAGTTAGCATATCTGAGAGTATGTTCCCCAACACAAATTTTCCCAAGGAATTTAATATTTTGGGAAAAAATACTTAAATTTGTTCTTTCTTTACAAAAGAATGTAAATAACGTTAACGAGATTGTTAATTGTCTGTATTATTTTATGGATATACTGTTCCAAGTCACTACATCTATGGGATAAGCAATTCAGCAGCACAGAAGCAATATGGCTGAATTTTAACAAATAATATGAATAGAAGATGTAAGAAAAAATCTGAGACATTATAAATTATCAAAAGATCTATTATATTTTATAAGAAAACATGTCTGACGGCATGTAAAACTTATTCCTAGCTGTATACTAATAAAACAATTCTGGTGGAGACCCAGGATCCTCAGATCAAAGCAGAAAGCACTTACATTATCTGCTGTATTATATCTCCAGTCTTCTCTCTTAAACATACCATTGTTTTTTCAGTAGGTTATTAAGAAAAAAAAGACAATTTTTAGAACAAAATCCTCTACACTTTTAAGCATTGTTTGAAGTAATCTCACAATACAACCACCATGTTAGTGACAATTGAATTAAAAAGGTTATAAATTACTAGGAAAAAAGGAAGCAAAGAAAAAGAAATTTAAATGTGCTATATTTTCTGATTGAAATAATCAATATTGTCAAAATGTCCATATTATTCAAAGCATTGCATAGAATAAATGCAAACAATGTCAAAAGGCAAGTGACATTCTTCAAGGTGAAAGAACAAATTCAACAAATATTTGCAAAGCTTAAACGAAAAGAAAGATCCCCAATAATCAATAGAATTAAAAAGTTATGGGAGGCATTACATTAATAGAAATTAAACTGAAGTCTATAGTTATGAAAAAGCTTAGTGTCACAAATTTGTGAATAAATGAGTGTAATAATTCACATCAAAATTATTACTCTCAAACATACATGTTCATCATTAATAAAGAAATTCACTTCTCATTGATTATAAACCCTGTGAATGAGTCTAGAATAATTCTGAGTAGTTTGGAATTTGGAGTCTTCAATAAAGAATTAAGCAAAGGTACATAAAAATTTAACTGAAAACATAATCCTTATATTTGTAAATTAATAGAGAAATCTTAGAACAAAGGGCTAAGTAATAGACCCATACATTACAGAAATTTTTTCACAAAAATCCAAGTCAATAAAGTGGACAAAAGAGAATTTTCACAAAGGTGTTGGAAAACTTTTACACTTGCAGAAAATGATATAACATAATCTACTAGAAATAAAAATAAATTTAAATAAAGCGAGTAAAACCTCATACTATGTACTAATTCAATTCAAGATAAATCACAGACAGGTTTATTTATTTATTTATTCATACATTTGCTTAGTTTTAATTTTTATTCTATGTTTTTTGGCCACATTTGACAGCATTCAGGTGTTACTCCTGAATCTGTGCTCAGAAATCACTCCCCGGACAGACTAAGGGGACCATATGGGATGCCAGAAACAGGTTCAGCCACTTGCAAGGCCAACACCACACCCACTGTGATGTCACTTTGTATCACAGACCTATTTATTGAATGTAGTAATATGAAACTCCTAGAACATAATTATATCATCTCATATAACATAAAAATAATCGAAGTGACATATGCATATTAATTTAAAATGAGTATTAAAATGGGCAATCTAAATAAATTACTGAGCAGATATTGATATCCACACTGAAGAAATAAATACATAAAAAGTTATTGCACATCACCTGTCAATAAGCAAATACATAGCTAAATCTTTGCTACCACTACACATAAATTAGCTTTGACTTAATCTAGCATGGACACATAACCAAAGTTACCAAGGATGTGTAACAACGAGAATGCTCATCCATTTGTGGGTATAGATGGAAAAATGATACTTTGGAGGCAGGATAAGGCTGTTGGGACAAATTAGTATGGAAATTAGTAATACTTTAGACATCATTGAGCACTAAGTCAGTTTGTTGAAAAGAAAGGGCATTCAAGAGCTATAAGCTGGCAATTGATAAGAAGCATGCCTGAGATAAACTTTGGTTACTGATTTCTTCCCTGATCTGATGAAGGGTGGACAATTGGATCTTTCCAGGCTGATCTGTTTATCTATGATTGAATTTGTACCAGTTTTCTTCGTTTCATTGCCAATGAAGTATTGTTATGTAGCTTTGCTTTTGTTTTTTGTTTTTTTCATGCTAGAAAAGAATGCATGACTCAATATCAGAGAACCTAAAGTCCGTTTTAGGTTTCTAATTTTATTATTTAGAGTGTTGGGTCTAACTGTATATTTTAGAAGATGGTGAGGTTTGGAACCTTTTAGATTACTTTGATTTACTTTTAGTCTTCCTTGATTTAGTATTTCTCTTAGGGAGAGGGAATATATGTGCAACAGTGTTCGGAGCTTACTCTGTTTTGTGCACAATGTTCACTCCTGCGTGCTAAGGGAACCTATGGGTGCTGATATAGAAACCAGATCTGGAACATTTAATAGAAGCACTTAAGGAAAGAGCGGTGATTCAAGTGGTAGGGTATTTGCCTTGCATGCACTAGACTAGGATAAATCCTCCAGCAGTCCATATGGTCCATATGACACTAGGAGTTACTCCTGAGTGTCACAGGATGTAGCCCAAAAGCCAGAAATAAAAAAATAGAAGCACCAAACATTCCATACTTTCTCTAATCTCCTATCTAGCATTTCTCAGAGAGGTCAGAGAGGCTAATGTGTCTTCATGTTTATATGCTGTCATATTTTTTTTCCTGTAGGACAGGACTTCTCTAGCCAGAGGGCCACTTACTATTGCTAGTGTAATTAGTCACTTTGAAATCAATTTCTTAGTTTCTTACAAAGCTAATATCCTTTTACAAATAAACCCAGTAATTGCTGGTATGTGTTAGATAGGGAAGTTATTATACTAAGCCTGCAATATATGTTCATATTAACATATTTAGTTACATAATAACTTAGATACTTAAAAACTTAAAATCAATCCAACTGAGTTGTATCTCAGTTGTTATATGTGAATTACAATTTCAATAAGTGCTTTATGGTACATCCAGAAAGCAAACTACTTTTTTAAAACTAAAATTAAATAAAGTATTGAGCCATGAAAAGACATGGAGGAACCTGATATTTGTACTAGTAAAGAGTGAAAGTCACTCTAAAGAAGTTGGGTACTATATGATTGGTACTACATGACATTATGAAAATGAAAATCTATCAAAACTATAAACATATCAGTGATTTCCTGGAATGATACTGTACATATGTCTACATTGAGAATGTACAAATACAAAGCCACAAGCTAATGTAAACTAAACACTGAATTATGACAATAGGAAAACTTGTAATTTATCTTGTAATTTATTGCTTATAATTTATCTATGGCTCTAGTTATGGATTCTGTTAGGAAGTAAGGTAGTTTCTGGTATCCAGCGAGCTTTACCAGAAGTGATCCCTGAACACAGAGCAAGTAATAAGCCCTAAGCATATTAGGTGTGCCACTCACACAGAAAATAACAATGACTAAAACCATCTTATTCTTTGAATATTTATATAGATTCAAGTTTAAAAATACAGTTTTATATGCTTCATCTAAATTTTATTTTAGCACAATTTGTCTATCTATTTTCATAAAAAGAGGTATCATTTATAAAAATAAAAGAAATAGAAGAATAAAATTTAAAGCATTTTAGCAATGGAAAGCAAGCATACAAAAACTATATTTTTTGGCTGAAAGTAAAAAGAAATTATTTTCATTTACTTTAAATCTTTCAAATACTTTAGCAGTTTATTTGGAAGTAAATTATTACCTTGTCCTGAATTTTATTATTGTCATAGTTATGTTTTGGCCCACAACTCTGGATACTCAGGGCTTGCTACTAGCTTTGTCCTCAGGAGACACTTTTCCCATTGCTGAAGCAACTATTATGGGATGCCAAGCATTAAACCCTGTCCAGCCTCTTACAAGGTAAGTGTATTGCCACCTATACTCTCTCTGGCCTCTACTCCAAATATATGGAGCAGTAATTTTATTTAAGTATAAAAGTGTAAAAATGAGTTATCTTCATTCTTTTTAAAGTGTATATTTCTGAAAATGTATGTATTACTAGAAGTTTTGTGTCATTCTACTTTTTCCTCTATGATATAAACACACTTTCTTTGAAAACATCTTTTTATAACACATTTTGCTTTCACTCAACATTATATAAAAATTATTTTTGTTCTTCCTATTTATATTCCCCTCAAGAATAAAACTAGTTTATATGCTTTTAAAAAGGGGGTAGCTTAAGATAGACATATGTCATAAAGCACATTAAGTTTACCCATTAGTTTACTTCTGGAAGAAGCTGACTGAAAGAAGATTAAATAAAAGCCTGAGGAAGTGGAAATGGAATTCAAAAATAGAATTTCTGAGTAGAAATTGAAAGCTTTAGAGAAACTTAATCATAAAAAGGCACCTTAAAGATGTTTGTTCAGAATATAGTAGAGAAAAACCACAAACAAGACCACTTAGTCTTTTTCCCTGATACTATAATCATTATAAGTAAGCAAGCATACATAATTAATTGCCTACCCCAAAAGAAAATAGAATTTTTGAAATAGAGGTTGCTTAATGTAAAAACTAAAAATAATATGTATATGTTTTTAAAGAGTGGCAAATTTTGTTGTATAAACAGATAGCATGATGAAATATTGTTGTTAATTTTTCTTAATTTACACTGACATTTTTATTAAGACTATAATCTAAAAAGAGCAAAAAACTCAAGTGAAGAATTTTAACTTTATTTGTATTTTAGTAACCCCATACTGTTTTCTAGGATATATAAAAGATGTTACAGTTATGCTTTTAAATGCTAACCTATTTACTGTTTTTCTAAGTCCCAAATATAAATCACCTACATAATTATAATGCATATTAAAAATTTTTTTGCTTAATTAAAAATTGCAGCTTATTAAGGTATTTTATTGGTGTCAAGAGAAGATGATCTAATTAATTAGAAGTCATAAGTGTTATTTGCAGAAAATTTTCTTTAAATACAAACTTTTAAAATAGAGCTAGCAACGAACATGGAGCAGATATATTTGTATTAGGGAATAATAATGCCTTCAGTGATTTAATGTGAGGGAATTATTATAGGAATTAGAATCCACATAATTGTACGGGAAAGTAGATCAATCTTTATGCTTAAGAGTTTCGTCAGTTGGGCAGAAAAAATAATTCTTGAAAAATAATTAAAACTATAACAAGGTAAGATTGGAAGGTTTAAACTAAAATTCACAAATTTGTTGATGTGGTGGGTTTTGTTTCTTACAGCCAAATCTCAAATATTGTTTCGTCAAACATTAACATGAAATTTTCCACAAGTGAACTCCTGTAAAATATAGGTTAGTCATGATGTTTTGATACAATACTCAATTACAAGAAGACTTTGAATAAATTCATGACAATATATGATTAACATTTCACATTCTTCATTAGACATAATATATCCAACATAATGTATAGAATATCAAATTCATCAACTTTATAAAGCTGTACACTTTCACTATTCCATTCAATAAAATACACAAAAAAGTTTTCATAGCTGCAAAGATATGAATTATCCAAAGAAATATAATATATATTTATATATATCATATATATAATTATATATAACATATATTGTTTCAAAATACAGTATTTTTAGATTATTAATATTTTTATTGTGGGCAAAGTGAATTACAAATTTTTCACAATGATAATTAAGGCACATAGTAATAATGAATGAGGGTCATTCCCACCACCAGTGTTGTCCTCCCTCCACCCCTATTCCCAGCATGATCCCACTCCCCCCTCCTCTATCCCCTATACTGCAGCTGTTCCCTATAGTGCAGCTGTTCCCCCAATGTACAGCTTGATGTAGATTAGGTATTGCTTCTGTTGTTGTTGACTTGGATTTTGTATTTAAATTTGATCATTTTTTATTTCCACCAAATGGACATATAACTGTCTAGTCTTGGTACCATCATTTTCTCCCTCCAATTATGATGCTGATCAAGGTGATTCCAATAATGTAATGTGGCTCTACTGGAGATATAAGAAGGGATATGGGAGGAGTCCATCTAGGTGCTGTAAGTATCTCTTTGGTAGAGTATTTTTTTTATAAACAATTCCACTTGTAATACATTTTCACTTGAAAATACAATACTCCTGAGCACAGACAGAATAACCACATAATCATTACATATTTAATTTGAAATTACATTCGGTCTCTGAGAATTTAGGTATCTTTTATGGCTGCCAAATTTTTTATGACTCTACATTTTATTATTCTCATTTCATAAGGAGACTCAAGTAAAGGAAGAATTGATCAAAAATTTTTAAAAATCATGTATAGTTTAACATATTAAAATAAAAATTTATTTTATGGATATTTATTTTAAGTAAATCTATATGATGCAATTAGCAACATTAAATTAAAAAAACAAACTAAGCAAGTAATTTTAAGAGATAGGATGGTTTATCATAAAAAAGTATTATCAACAAAATGAAAAATAAAAATCATATGATCATATCAATAGATGTAGAGAAAGCATTTGACAAAATCCAGTACCAATTCATGATAAAATCTCTCAGCAAAATGAGAATTAAAGGAACTTTTCTCAATATATTCAAGACCATTTACCACAAGCCCCTGGCAAATATTTTACTCAATGAGGAAAAACTAAAAGCCTTTCCTCTAAGATCTGGCACAAGACAAGGTTACCATCTCTCACCACTTCTTTTTTCTAATTAAATAATTTTTATTTTGACCAAAGTGTATCACAAATATTTCACAGTAGTATTTTAGATGCATAATGACATTGAATCATGGGCATTCCCACCACAAGTTTTGTCCTCCCTCCATCCCTGTTCCCAACTTGTATCCCATAACCCATCCTTTGCCCCCTGGGCTGCTAGTATAAGTGGTTCCCTCTAGGTCTAGCTTGTTGTAGATTGGGTTTCAATTCTCTTATCGTTGGCTTTGGATTTTGTGTTTAAGTATGATCTTTTTTTATTTCTACTCAATGTTCATACACCTGTTTGGTCTTGGTACCCTCCATTATTTCCCCCCTCAATTTGTGAGGCAGAACAAGATGGCTCAAGTTATGTGGTTCTGTTCGGAGCGAAGATAAAAAGAAAGAGAAAAACGGGTGGTGGGGGGTAAAAACCAAACAAGAAAGAAACAGAAGGAGTCCTTCTAGAGGCTATAAAAATCAATTTAAGAAAATAAAGTAGGAATTAAACATAAAAACCATACAAAAAATCAAACAAAAGAAACCGAAAAGCACCACAGCAATAAAGCCAACAGCCAAGTAATAACCACAGTCATGAAATAAAATAGCACGCAAGAAAAGGAAAAACAACAACAATAACAACTACAACAACAATAACAAAAAGTTAATTTGTGTTTTTTTTGCATAGGCACAGTAAATATTGGGGAAATTAGAAAGGGAATTTCCTTGGCCTAGGAGATAAAGATTTTCTCTGCCCTTGAAGCATACTGTCATGGGAATAAATATAGGCTATGTACGTGCTCTTTTTCTCTTCCCTAGATCCTATTGTGCTGTCTGAAAGCATTCTGCTCAATCGTGGATGATAAAATCAGACCTCTGTAACTAGAGATCTCAGTATTTGCACTGGTCATAGGATGGAGACTAGAGTGAAGTTTTTCTTTACGGTTCTGTTCCAACACTGTAGTTTTAATCAGTCTTGTTTTTTGCACTGATCCTAGTATTAAGCCTAGGATAGAGTCTTTCATTATGTTTCCGGAAGTTCTGCTCAGTTGCAGTAGTCTCATCCAGACCTCTGGGATTAGAGATCTTGGTTGTTGTACAGGTAGTAGACCAAAGCCTAGACTAGGGTCTTTTTTATTGGTCCCAGGATAAGTTCTGCCCAGTCATGGTTGTCACAGTCAGTCTTCTGTAGTTAGCGATATTGGCTTTTGCTCAGATCAGAGGATGACAAGTCTTCTGATTTTATCTTATTGTTAGGTAGTGAGGTAAGACAACCAGCTCTTAGACCTAGTTGTTGACATTTCCTCATGTCAGGATGTCATACCAAAACTGGCGCATATTGGTGTCCAAGCAGTTTTAAGAATGCATGAACACATTTTATTTTGCAATTTACAAACCTACTTTGTTCTGACAAGCAAAATATTTATTGTAAGGATAGCATTTTAAAATGTAGGTATCTCTGTACCTACTCATTTTGTTCCAGATACTTTCTGGGTGTTTTTTATTTATTAATTCTTATTGTGATCAAATTGAATAACAAATCTTTCACAGTAATATTTGAGGAACATAGCGACAATTGATTAGGGCTATTCCCACAGCAAGGGTTGTCTTCCCTCCACTCCTTTTCCCAGCATGTGTCCCTCCCCCCACCGACTGCTAGTATGATTGTTTCCTTCTGTCTATAGCTTGTTGTAGATGGGATATTTATTTTGTTGTTGTTGACTTTGGGTTTGATGTTTAAGTCTGATAATTTTTTATTTCCACTCAATGTTCATATGGCTGTTTGGTCCTGATACCGTTTGTTTTTAATTTCCCCCTCAATTCATCAGGCAGAACATGATGATTCAAGTTGTGTGGTTCTTAGAGCAAATAATTTGTAAATAGCTTTAGGCAGGAAAAATAATAATACAGGTGTAAATACTCTTGTTTTCTTTTATATGATTAAACCCCTGTTATATTCTGCAAATAAACTAAGCAAGCAAACAAGCAAACAAATAAAAATACTATAGTAGTTAGGGAACATGTTATAAAATTAAGTCTGAATTAGAGGTTACCGCTCCTGGTTCTACACTCAGGAATTATTCTTGGTGGGTTCAGGGACCATATGAGATGACAGGAGTAAAATAAAAGGAAACAAATCCTTGTTTGCATAAAGGAAAGTAAATGCCTTACCTATCCCAGTTTATTGGTTTTTAGTGATGAAACTCATTAAAATTTTAGAAATAATAGAACTATTTGCCAGAATTTTGTTGAGGATCTTTGCATCTGCATTCATCAGGGATATTGGTCTGTAATTTTCTTTTTTCATTGCATCTCTGTCAGGTTTGGGGATCAAGGTTATGTTGGCTTCATAGAAGGTATTTGGAAGTATTTCTGTTTTTTCGATTTCATGAAAGAGTCTTGCCAGGATTGGTAGTAGTTCCTCCTGGAAAGTTTGAAAGAATTCGTTAGTGAATCTATCTGGGCCTGGGCTTTTGTTTTTGGGCAGACATTTGATTACCGTTTTAATTTAATCAATAGTGATGGGGGTGTTTAGATATGCTACATCTTCTTCCTTCAATCGTGGAAGATTGTAAGAGTCCAAGAATTTATCCATTTCTTCCAGGTTCTCATTTTCAGTGGCGTAGAGCTTCTCAAAGTAGTTTCTGATTACCCTTTGAATCTCTGCCATATCAGTAGTGATGTCTCCTTTTTCATTCCTGATACGAGTTATCAAGTTTTTCTCTCTCTCTTTCTTTGTTAGTTTTGCAAGTGGTCTGTCAATCTTGTTTATTTTTTCAAAGAACCAACTTCTGCTTTAGTTGATCTTAAAACAAATTTTTATATTTCTTTATTTAAGACAGTAAACTTCGTGAAATTAGCTGCTCTTAATTGTTTGTTGTATAAAATGTTGTTTTCATAATTTCCAGTACTAAATAGCAAAGTATTCAGAAACTCAACATATATTCTATGAAATTAATTCAAATTTTTCAAAATTTTCTGTATATTTTCTCATGTTGACTTCCTTAAAATACTGGTAAAGTATTTATATGAGTCCAGAGCAATGACACAACTCTAAGGTTTTTACCTTACACATGGCTGATCGGGGACTGACCTATTTCAGTCCATTTGGTCCTCCAAGCTAGGATCGATTTCTGAGGGCATAGCCAGGAGTAATCCCTTGGTGTCACTGAGTGTGGCCCCAAAACCAAAAACAAGAAACAAATATATATTTTATTTCATATATATACATATATATTAAGAAAATTTAAAATAAGGGCATAATTACATATATATTTACTTCTAAATCTATAAAATTGACTGTAGCCTTTAGAAATTATATTTGCATATACAGTGACTTTTATTGTTTGGTTTCCACTAAAATAACTACTAAACAAATTAAATATTCATTTTTATTGTGTATCAGTCTCAATATATCTGGATCATTTTTAAATTATGAGAAGTAATCATTAAAGAACAGGAATTAAGAACATTTTATCTAAAAAGATGAACATTATAGAAATTTGAATTATTTAAAAATGTAATTATATTGGTCTGAAAATAAGATTTAGAAGTAGAGCATTTGCTTGGTTGTGTGATTTCCTAGGTTTGATTTTCACTCTATCAATAAGAAAACAAACAAAATGAAGCATATTTTCCCTTGTTCTTGTTTGAGCCACATCCAATAATGGTCAGGGCTTATTCCTGACTTTTCTTCGTGGAATCATTCCTGGTGAAGCTCCAGTGACCTTCTGAGATGCCAGGATGCCAGTGACCAAAACCTGGCCAACAGCATGCATGGTGAGTTCCTTAGACTATCATTAATCAGCCCCCAATCATGTATTTTAAGAAAGTGAACCTTCAATGAGATGTGTAAGTAATATTAAAATAACACAGGTGTCTGTTTTTAGGATGTTAAGCTAAAAGAGAAAAATAGTCTGGAACTGATGCTGAGGCTTTTGTGTTCAGTCTTGTCCTCCGAATAAAGCTGATATTTGCACAAGCTTGACTGCCTGCTAGCCTTTTACCTGCTGCATTGACCTCAGAACCGCCGGCTGAACAGGGTGGCAGACGCTTGCTCCAAGTTGGAGGAGAAAGACCTCATACTTTATCCCTCCATCAGTCAACCCCATCAAGGGCAGTATTGCAATATAGTGGCACCCAAACAGGCTGAACCTGGACCCTCAATAGCTAACTGGTACTTAACAGTGACACAGGACCCAGGGACCCGAGACGACTGCAATTATGATGAGTACCTTGAGCCTCTGGTGGCTAATCATAGCCTTCTTGAACTGTACTTATAGTGCAGAGCCCATCACCAGAACATTGGTGCCCATGGCATCAGTTCTGAACATGGTACAGTTCCCTACGGGCGGAACAAAAGCAGACAGTGAAGGAGAGAGAAATAAAGGTTCTGAATGGCCTCCCAGAGACCAAGGCCTATGACATTTCTTCTACCAAATTTGCTTTGTGCGAGTACCTCAGTCCTCTAGCCTTATAGAGGTCACTGATTGGGAAGAAGCCAGAAAGAAAGCACCATTGAAAGGGAACCAGCAGCACGCAGATGAGAAGCTCCCTTTACCCAGATTCCAGTTCTAAAACTGAAGACCTTTCCATCCCAATGACCTCAGCATCCTAACACAGAAGGAGAAGGTGGAGATTAATAATACAAACCCAGGGGCTGAAGAAATAGCAAAGCCATAGGGCATTTTCCTTGCAGGCAGCCAATCCAGGACAGATGGTTGTTCGAATCCTGGCATCCTATATGGTCGGTCCGTTACCTCCCCCACCACCTCCCAGCCTGGCAGAAGTTATTTCTGAGCCCAGAGCCACGAGTAACCCCTGAACACTGCCACATGTGGCCCCACGACAAAACAAAAGGACCAGAAAAAAAGAAGACAAGCCCAGCCAAAGCTCAACTGAGGAGAAATTGTATTTTCAGAACCTCTTGCACCTGGGTTATCTCCAACCAAATTAACTTTGTGTCAGGTTAATCTCTTGCCCTTATTTGCATAGGTCACTGTATTGCTGGTTAAAGGGTGTTTTATCTGTGTGGATCTTATTGCTTTATTCTAAGCCACCCCCCAAACAGAAAATGTTGTATCTAACTTTACTGGTTTAATATTAGTTTGCACAATTCAGGAGAAATGCATAATGTTGTTAGAGTTTTAAAAGTTCTCGCTATCCTAGTGAATGTTGCCCAATTGCTAGGATGTTTTAGTGTGTATTCTTAGGTAGCAAGTTATTCTTTAATTATGTCTGCAAAGTTTTTCTAAATTCTTTGTCCTCTGAAGTTGATGGAAAAGAAACGTAGGTACTATAGATTCTTTTGATAGTGCTCATTAGAAGAATGTTTAGCAAGCGATTTTCAAACTATTTATGTGTGTCTGCAGAAAGGTTCTAATGCTTGTGTTCAGAGACGTCTACGAAGAACTTCTGTGATGACCCATTAAGTATAAAAAAGGCTGATTGTTTTGAGAATGATGTGTACAATGACGTATACCACTTTGATTTTTTGATTTCTGATCTGAAGCTAACCTCTCCAAAAGAAGAGTAGAACAAATCTTTTGAAACTTTTATCCTTTTTTTGTTTGTTTTCTTGAAAACAGTAAAGGTAGTGATGTAGGTGAATCTAGGTCAAAGCCTAAACAAAAGTGTTTTCCCCTAACTTCATTTTCCCTAACCTCTTCCTATGACATGTGAAAACTCACCGGATGGTTGCTTTTATATTTGAATTGACTGGGTTTGGGGGTTGGTTGGAAGAAAGAAAGGGGCTGGCTTTGGGCTCAGGAGAGTGACAAAGCACGTGGCATTGGCAGCACAGGGCAGTGGCAGATAGAAAAAGCACATGGCAGAGAAAGACCATGAGGAATAAAGCGAGATGTCTCCAATAAATATCTTTTCTGAAAAAAAAAGAGAAAAATAGCACCTTAGAAAACTTAATACTGAGGCAGAGTAAATTTAAATAAAAAAAATCAGCTATGTAAACATTTTTGATGCTATATAAAAGTTGACTAGAATAAGATGACTATAGTCAATTCCCACTTAATTGTTCCCACTTAATTGTATTTAGCTTGAACTAATAAATTAAGTAATTTTGATTTTTGGTGCACAAAATTGTGTTCAGGGATTTTTTTATACTGTATTACAAATGACCACTTACTATGCATATTGATCATTATGTGGGCTGGATTTAAAACCAATGTTAACTATTTACAAGGCAAGTACTCTTGGTCACTATACTAATTTTCCAGTTTCAAAGCCTTATTTAAAGGAATATGACAGAATTAAGGTCAATAGGTCAATAGGTCTCAGGTAACCATTATAATTTTCAATAAATCTACGAATGATTTCTATTTTTTCTTATCAAATCTTTTACTTTTGAAATTTATAATACACATACTGGGAACATATTAGATAATTATATTTTAATATATTAATTTTATTTTCTTTGGTAAGGTTTCATCCATTTTATTCCTCCAATAAAAAATTCATATTTTTAACATCAGTGTAATATTGTGCATCTAATTATGTTAAAATATTTTATCCACTTACTATTATTCCACATTGCTGAAGAGTAAATATTTGCCCATGGCCACTTCTGATGACTCATTCTTCTTTTGTTTGTTTACAATTTTGTGAAGTTGTTTGAATTCTCAATGCATTTTTTATTATTAGATCCTTTACCATATATGTGATGTATAAATATTTAGCCCAATTAATGCAATGCACACTTCGTTTTGTAGTAGTTCATTTTGCTGTACAAATATCAATGTATCCCCATATGTTTATTCTATATTTTGTATTCCTTGATATTAGTATAATATGAAACTCAAAAGAATCCAAATAGGTTAAGGATATATTATAGGAATAAAAGGAAAAATAAATAAAATGATAATACTACCCCACTTAGAAATACATTGCTAAGCAATGATTGAAAATGTGACATTCGATTAAATGTAGGTTTACATATCATTCACATAGTATAGAAAGTTCTAAATATAGCTAAAAGTAGCTAAATATAGCTACAAAAGTATGAGCAACTATCACATAATAATTTAGAAAACAATGTCACAAAAAAGAAAAGGAAGTCTCTTTGCAAATAGTGCTGGCGAAAACACATCATCGTATTGTGCAGAATAATGAAATTTATTTAATTTCTCACAATAAATAAAATAAGATTATATAGATTGTCTTCAACTTTGGATTTGAAATTATATAAAACATAGTAATAAAATGTAGATGAAATGCAATAGGAATTCAACTTAATTAAAGGTAAGTGCTTTTGATAGTTATCCTGTATATGAAATCAGTTTTATAAAAATTTCATTAATTTTAGCAAAAGAGGAATGTGATGTAGTAAATTTAGTCTATACTTAAGTAAATAAATATCCAAGATTAAAGATTATATATTAAAAATAATCATTTACTTAATTAACAGGGATGAGCTGTTTTTAGAAGATAATATTTTATATTAAATTAGATTTAGTAGAAAAAGAAAAAATACATTTAAAATGAATATTTTTCATTTTTTAAATTTGTAATATAAATCATGCTATCTTTCTAAAATTTTCAAAAAAGAAACTAGCCATTTATGCATTTGCTGCATATTATTAGGCAAAATTAATTATAATTAGAACTATTTACAATCTAAAATGAATCATAAGGTATGCAATTTTAAGGGTATTAAGGATAATATTTTATGTATTTTCATTAGTTTTGTGATCATAACAGCAGTTATCAGAATTCTTTCCTGCCTCAGTGCTCAGGGTTCACTCCTGGCATGCTTAGGGCACATATTGAGTAAGGAGAGGAAAACTCAATTAGGTTATCTCTAAGTTAGTGTTCTACCCTCCCTACTAATATACTATCTCCAAGGATGTAATCCTAGTAAAATAAAAGTATACCTACAATAGCAGATCTACATGTCTAGTTGGAAAACAATATAAACAATTTCAGTGAGGTATTGAAATTAAAGTAATATGGCTTTTATATATTTTAAGATATAATTAAAACCAATTATATGATATAATTAAAACCAATCTTCTGTGAAGCAGATCAACTACATTAGACAGGGGAGGTACAGGTTAATACTCACTGGAAGCATATCTGAATTATATATGGTTCATTATCTGCACCTGCAAACATTCAATAAATCTACTGTTAATTTATTTTATTGGATTTATATCTGTTTATAGTGATTATTAAAGCACAGTCTTCAAACACAAAAATTGGTGAGAAAATATGCTGCATGTTTTCTAAAAATAGAAATAATTTTTTACACAAATTTGTTATATAGAAGTGGTTATAACAATATTTTGAAAACTCCCTGTATACAAATCGCTGCATAAATTATCACCTTAAAGAAGCATTATAAAACAGTAATTCAGGTAAAATTAAATATTCTTATGAGTTTTGTTGCAATAGTAAATAATTTAGTTTCCATGGAATAACGTAAATGGGAATGTGTGCTTTTGACTAGAACTATATTCTATTTTAGATAGTAAAATACCAAGATAATTTTATTTAAGTAAATTATTTTATTATTATAGATATATTGTAAGTTATATTCATTAGTAGCAACTGTTTTATGATTAGTATACCATTAGTTTTGCTTATATTTTATAATTATACACATTATATATTTTTTCTTTATTGATTTTTTTTTTTTTTTTTTTTTTTT
>PVKC010020796.1:0-18569 GCA_004027635.1 Crocidura indochinensis
ATATAATGAAGAGTATCACTTACATTATTTTTTCTGTATATGGTAAGTTGAGGTTTTCCGTACATATATTCAAAATAATTTTGAATTTATTACTCTTTCTAGTTCAGAATTAAAGATATTCAATTTCTTTGGGGGGGGAGTGTGAAGTTGTGGCAACCTGGGTGCAGTGGTGCTCAAGATTTACTTCTGGCACCATATTCTGGGATTACTCATAGCAGCGTCAGGGGACCATATAAGTTGCCCAGGATTTAACAAATACCCTACCCACTGCATATCATTCTATTTTGTGAGGAGAAGGAGATTCGTGGTAAATAACCTTGATCATATATGTAAAATATCTTTATTTAAGCTCCATGTATGTAAACATGTTTGTAGTTGGTTTTCACTTATAAAAAATAATACCCTTCACAAGTAGAACCTTTCCACCACCAATGCCATCTCCTCCTCCCCCAATCCCTGCCTGTATTTGAGACAGGTATGCTATTTCTCTCACTGACTATCATTGTCATGATAGCTATTAGTGTAGTTACTTCTCTAATTGTACTCACCACTCTTTGTGATAAGCTTCATAAGATGGACTGGTCCTTCCAGGCTTTAACTCTATTGTTTCTGGGTATTATTAAAATACTGTCTTATTTTTCTTAAATCCACAGATGAGTGAGACTATTCTGTATCTCTTTCCCTCTGATTTATTTAATTCAGCATAATAATTTCCATGTTAATCCATGTATAGGAAAATTATATGACTTCATTTTTACTAACAGTTCCATAGAATCCCATTTTGTATATATACCACAGCTTCTTTAGCCACTTATCTGTTGTTGAGTATTTGCATTATTTCCATATTCTGGCTATTGTAAATAGTGCTGCCATGAATATAGGTGTACAGAAGGCATTTTTGTGTTGTGATTTTGTCTTCCTAGGGTATATACCTAGAAGTGGTATAGATAGATCATGTGGGAACTCAATTTTCAGTTTTTTGAGGAATCTTATTGTTTTTCATAAAGCTGGACTAGATGGCATTCCCACCAGAAGTGAATGTGAGTTCCATTCTCCCACAACACTGCCATCACTGAATTGTCTTGTTCTTTGGGTTGTGTACCAGTCTCGTGGTGTGAGATGGTACCTCATAATTGTTTTGATTTGCATTTCCCTGATAACTAGTGATATGGAGCATTTTTTTCATATTTCTTTTGTCCATTTGTATTCTTCTCTGAGGAATTGTCTGTTCAGTTCTTCTCATATTTTGATTGGGTTAGATGATTTATCTTTTTAAATACTGTCCGTACCTTGTATATCTTAGATATTAGCTCCTTATCTAATGGATATTGGGTGAACAGTTTCTCCCATTCAGTGAGTGGTATTTGTATCCTAGTCAGTATTTGCTTTGAGGTGCAGAAGCATTACAACTTAGTATATATTATATATAATATTCAGAGAATGTTCAGCAGATATACACAATCAATCTCTGATAAAGGGGCAAGAAACGCAAATTGGAGCAAGGAAAGCCTCTTTAACAAGTGATGCTGGGAAAACTGGTTAGCCACAGAACTCAGCCCTCCACCTCTACCTAAAATGCACAAACGTCAAATCCAAATGGATTAAATACCTTGATATCAGACCCTGAACCATAAGTTATATAGTGGAACATATAGGTAAAACACTCCATGAAATTGAGACTAAAGGCATGTTCAGGAAGGAAACAACACTGTACAAAGAAGTGGAAGTAGAGATAAAATAAATGGGACTATATATATGGAATGCTTTACGAATTTGCGTGTCATCCTGTGTCATCCTTGCTCAGGGACCATGCTAATCTCTGTATCGTTCCACTTAAGTATATGTGCTGCCGAAGTGAGCACGGGACTATATATTTTAATATTTATATAAATGATAGCTGAAAAAATTCCAGAGGTAAAAGCTTTGCAAATGTCTCAAAAAATGCCAGTAGAAATTTCTGCCCTGTGCTTTGTAAATGAGAGACATTTTAAAAGGTCTCTGCTCTGCTCCATGAGGTGGACATAACTAACCCATCCAGAAGATCTCCTGAGGTCACATCGCAGAAGTAGACTGCATTCACCCACAAAGGGCAGAGCCAGAAGACCTCAACCTCTCCATGTTGCTTCGCGGCTGAGCACATCTTCTAGCTAATGAACCCTAGCACAACATGTATAAAGCACCACACAAGTGTGACAATGGAGCTATAATGCAGACCTACACCATGTATGGAGAATGAAGATGGTAGCTCTGATGACCTAAAAAGTGCCAACCACCTATCCTCTCACTCAGATAAGGAGTTTAGAGATGAAATATGGATGATCCTCATATAATCAAAGAAAGCACAGATCAAACTGAACGAACCACAAATACTAATTAAAAGGATATGAAGATAGCAATAAGAGAACTTCAAACTGAAATAATAGAACTAAAAACCTCAGTCGATGAAATTGAAAGCTCAGTAGAAAAGCCTTTCCAATAGTGTAAGAGCAGCTGAGGACAGAATCAGTCAGCTGGAAGATGAGAATATAACAACTCCAGATAACGGAGAGATTGGAAAAGAGCCTTAAAGCAAATGACCAGTCAATGGAAAAAATACTCAAAAAATGTGGACAGATAAAAATAGAAGTTCATTCAAGAGAATGAACATAAGTATCATTGGAATCCCAGAGACACGGGAAGAAAATCCCTAGGAACAAACAACAGTCAAGCACATGATTGCAGAAAAACTCTCAGAGCTAAATACTACATGCAACCAAATCCTGCATGCCCAAAGAAAACCAGCTAAAAGAGACCCGAAGAAAAGCACTCCAAAACACATCTTAGTCACAATGACATATCCCACAGATAAGGTTGGAATGCTGAAAGCACCAAGATAAAAAGGGGAAAATACATTCAAAGGAGCATCCTTAAGATTTACAGCAGACCTGTCAACAAGAAACCCTCAAGTTCAAAGGCAGTGCTGGGATACAGTGACAAAATACTATTAAATAAAGTGAATGCTTTGCCTAGAATAATGCACACAGCCAGACTCATTTCCAGGTTTGAAGGAAGTATAAATATATTCATGGATAAAATACATCTCAGAAACTTTACAGACTCAAAACCAGGTTTGAAAATATAAAATGAAAGGTATATTTTAAGTCAAGACAGACCAACATACACACCAAAGTCCTACATAAAGATGACACTATATCCCATGACTATTATTTTTCTCAATGGTAATGGACTAAATGGACCAGTTAAGAGGCAGACTGGCAAAATGAATCAAAAATCTGAATCCAAATTCTGTTGCCTAAAATAAACACATCTGAATAATCAGACAAACATAGACTCAAATCAAAGTAGGGAGAACAATCTAATCATTCAAGAAAATAACTCCCTTAAAAAGCTGGAGTGGGGCAGGCGCAATGGTGCTAGAGATAAGGTGTCTGCCTTGCCAGAGCTACCTAGGACGGACCACAGTTCGATCCCCCGGAGTCCCGTATGGTCCCCCAAGCCAAGAGCGACTTCTGAGCGCATAGCCAGCAGTAACCCCTGAGTGTCACCGGGTGTGAACCAAAAAGCAAAAAAAAAAAAACAAAAAGTAGTGGAAAAATTAAACATTATGGAAGCAAACTTAAAAAAAAAAAAGCCTGGAGTGGTCATACCAATATCAAATGATACAAACTTTAGACTTAGCAATGTTATAAGGGACAAAGATGAATATTTCGTAATAATCAAGACATATTATACAACAGGAAGAAATCTCATTCTTAAATATATGTACATCCAAAGAGGGACCAGAAAAATATTTGATACAATTGTTAACAAATCTGAAAGAAAACTTTAATAGTATCATAATAATAGTTGGGGACCTCAACACCGACCTATCACTTTTGATAGATCAAAAAGGCTGAAACTCAACAAAAAACATATTAGCCCTGAAAGAAGAAATGGAAGAAAGATATATATCAGGCACTCCATCCCCAGAAAACTGTATAAACATTCTTATCCAATGCATGAATTATTCTCCAGAATATAACACATGTTGGCCCATAAAACATGCTTCCACATTGGGGCCTGGGAGATAGCATGGAGGTAAGGCGCTTGCCTTTCATGCAAAAGGTCATCGTTTTGAATCTTGGTGCCCCATATGGTCCCCCGTGCCTGCCAGGAGCAATTTCTGAGCATGGAGCCAGGAGTAACCCCTGAGCACTGCCGGGTGTGACCCAAAAACCAAAAATATATATATATATGCTTCCATAAAATCAAGAGAATAGAAATTGTACAGACATCCTTCTCAGATCACAATGCACTGAAATTAGAAGTGAACTACAAAGGTACACAGAAAAAAAGCTTTATATCTGGAAATTAAACAGCACAATACTGTGGTATCAGAGATGATATCAAAGAGGAAATCAAAAGATTCCTGGAAACACATGCAACTGAAGACACAAATTATCAGAATTTGTGGGACACAGCAAAAGTATTACTAATAGGAAAATGTATAGTTTAGCAAGCACACATCAGGAAGGAAAAAAGGGCATACATGAATAGCTTAGTGGCACAGCTTATAAAATTAGAAAATGATCAATAAAATGAACCAAAAATAGGTAGGCAGAAAGAAAAAAATGCTTATAGTGGAAATCAATAAAGTGAAAATTCAAAAAACATTCTGAAAGATCCATAAAAGCAAAAGTTGTTTTTTTGAAAATATAAACAAGAATGATAAACCACCAGTAAAACTCACAAAGAAAGGGAGAGAGAAACTTAATAAACTGGAATAGAAATGAAAAAGGGAAGATTACTACTGGTATTCAAGAGATCCAAAGAGTAATTAGAGACTACTTTGAGATACTCTATGTCACAAAGCATGAGAACTTGGATAAAATGGATTAATTTTTGAACTCTAATAACATTCCATGGTTGAATCAGGATAATCTAGCATATTTAAACAGACTCATCAATATTGAGGAACTTAAAAAGTAATCATAAATCTTCCAAAAAACAAAAGTCCAGGCCCAGATTGATTCACTAACAAATTCTTTCAAAACTTTCAAGAAGAACTATTACCAATCCTTTTCAGGCCCATTCAGAAATTGAAGTAACAGATATACTACCAAATAGTTTTTACAAAGCTACTACTGCTCTGATACCAAAACCAGAAAGAGATGCTGCAAAAAAAGAAAACTACAGACCAATATTTCTGATAAAAACAGATGCAATTTTCCTCAACAAAATCTTGGCAAATAGGATCTTATGCCTCATCAAAAAAGTCATTCACCATTAGGTTCCATTCCAGGAATGCAAGGATGATTTGACATATGTAAATTAATCAACATAATATAGCATGTCAACAAAAGAAAAAATATGATCATATCAATAGATGCAGAGAAAGCATTTGATAAGGTTCAATACACATTCATGATAAAAACTTTCAAAAAGACAGGAATGGAAGGAACCTTTCTCAATATAGTCAAGGCCTCTACCACAACCTAATGACAAATATTATTCTCAATTAGGATAAACTAAAAACTTTTCCTCTAAACTCTGGTACATGATAAGGTGGCCTCCCTCACCATTCCTCTTCAACATAATACTAGATGTTCTTGCCATAGCAATTAGACAAGTAAAAGATATCAAGGGCATCCAGATAGAAAAAGATGAAGTCAAGGTCTCACTGTTTGCAGATGACATATTACTATATTTAAAATAACCCTATTGACTCTAACAAAAAGCTTCTAGAAACAATAGATTCATCTAGCAAAGTGACAGATTACAAAATTAATATTCAAAAATGAATAACCTTCTTATACACAAATAATGATAGAGAAGAAATGGACATTACAAAAATAATCCCATTCACAGTAGTGCCACATAAACTCAAATCTTGGAGTCAACTTAACTAAAGAAGACTACAAAACACTGCTTCCAGAAGTAAAAGAGGATACAATAAAATGGAGATGCATACCCTGTTCATGGATTAGAAGGATTAACATAATTAGAATGCCAATACTCACCAAAGCATTATACAGAGATTTAGTGCAATTCTTCTAAGGTATCCATTACATTCTTCAAAGTAGTGGAACAAACACTCCTGAAATTCATTTGGAACAATAAATCCCATGAATAGCTAAAGAGACCCTTAGGAAAAATAAGATGGGAGGCATCACTTTCCCCAACTTTAAATTGCATTACAAAGCAATTGTTTTTAAAATAACATGGTATTGGAATAAAGACAGACTTCAGATTAATTGAATAGACTTGATTCAGAGAATGTTCCCCAGCCACACAATTAATCTTTGATAAAGGGGCAAGAAACACAAAATGTAGTAAGGAAAGCTTCTTGAGCAAGTGATTTTGAGACAACTATTCAGTCCTATGCAAAACATTGAATTCAGATCTTCATCTAACACCATACAAAAAGGTCAAATCTAAGTGAATTAAAGACCTTAATATCAGACCCAGAATCATAAGGTATATAGAAGAACACATAGGTAAAACACTTCATGTCATTGAGATTAAAGGCATCTTCAAGGAGGGAACATCATTATCCAAAACAGAGGAAGCAGAGATATAAAGATGGACTGAGAAGCTCTGCACCTCAAAGGAAATACTGACTAGAATACAAAGGTCATCCACTGAATTGGAGAAACTAATTCACCTAAATCCTATCAGATAAGGGACTAATATCTAAAATATACAAGATACTGACAGAACATAACAAGAATAGGTTATCTAATCCCATCAAAAACGGGAAGAAAAATGAATAGAAACTTCCACAAAGAAGAAATACAAATGGTCAAAAGGCACATGAAAATAT
Source organism: Crocidura indochinensis (assembly GCA_004027635.1). Classification (NCBI taxonomy): domain Eukaryota; kingdom Metazoa; phylum Chordata; class Mammalia; order Eulipotyphla; family Soricidae; genus Crocidura; species Crocidura indochinensis. The sequence continues at coordinate 6,803 of PVKC010020796.1, forward strand.
GCTCCACATTACCAATCATTACGGTGATGCAAATCAAAACAACAATGAGATACCATCACACACAACATTCTAAAGAACAAGAACAATCAATGTTGGCCTGGATGTGGAGAGAAAGGAAGTCTCATTCACTGCTCCTGAGAATGCCGTCTAGTCCAGCCTTTATGAAAAACAATAAGCAGATTCCTCAAAAAAACCTGGAAATTGAGCTCCCATATGTTCCAGATATACCAGTCCTAAGGATATACCTTAGGAACACAAAAACAGAACACAAAAATGCCTTCTGCACACCTATATTCATTGCAGTGCTATTTATGATAGCCAGAATCTGAAAACTATACAGATGCCCAACAAGAGGGGAGTGGTTAAAGAAATTGTGCAGCCATCAGAAAAATGAAGTCATGAAATTTTTCTATACATGTACAGGCATGAAAACTATTACGCTGAGTGAAATAAGTCAAAGGGAGAGAAATAGACATAGAATAGTCTCACTTGTTTAAGAAAAATAAATGACATTATTATAATAATACCCAGAGTCATTAGAGATGAGGTCTGGAAGGACCAGCTCACTATATGAAGCTTAGCACAAAGTTTTTAAGTGCAGCACAAAGTTTGGTTAAGTGCAGTTAGAGAAACATCTACACAAACAACTTTCATGACAATGGTAATGAGTGAGAAAAATAGAATGTCTATCTCAAATACAGGCAGGGGATGGGAGAGGAGGGAACTGGGGGGCATTGGTGGTAGAAATGTTGCACTGGTGAAAGGGTGTTTTCTTTTTATGACTGAAGCCCAGCTACAAACATATTTGTAATCATGGTGTTTAAATAAAGATATTATTAAAAAATTGGCAGTAGAATGTACAACCTCAACTTGCTCTGGTCATCTTATTTTGAAAGCTCATATTTCATTATTGTACAGCGATAAGAATTTCTTGTAAATGTTTTAGTCTTCCTAATTTGGGAAAATGAAAAAATTTAATTCTGATCTGCTATTAACATAAAATTAGCATTTTAATCAGTATAAATTGATAAAGCAATGTAATAAAGAATAATCATGTTGAAATAAACACCTACAGTAATCAAATTTCACCCAAATTACTTTCTGAGGTACAGTGCTAAGTTGAAATGATTTTTTTCATTAAATGCATTTCTAATTCTGAATTAAGATGATGTGTTCAAGAAATGGGGAGTATCAAATTAAATATTGCCTATGGCAAATGCATCAAATTTCAACATAATGGGAATATGCTTACAGAAAACTGAAAGATAGATAACTATTTTCTACAATAATCAAATTAATTGGAAAAATTCCAGAACTCCAGTTTCATTCTCTGTTCTAAGCAATCTGCAGAGTGATAAAGCATTCCATAAACATATCTCCAGCCATATATTTCTTTATAAAATGTTAATATATCAAGATTCAAAGTATTTTATGTCATAAAAACTACACCAAACTTTAAGCATTATAAAATATGACATGCTTTAATACAGTAGCTTATTATGCATTTTGGGTAGTTTCTCATTTCAGCAACTCTGGATTATAAAACATAAATCAACCAGTCAATGATGGATAAATACTTATAGTTACCTGCTATCATTCAGTCATGAAAGCAGACAAATTTTAAAGATAAAATTTTAAAGATAAAATAAAATTATCAAACACACCATTTTATTCAATCAAATAGTAAATCCAAAGAGAATTTTTACTCAAAAACAAACAGAAAAAAATAGGCAGACAAGTATATCCATGACAAAGGTCACATGAACTACTAGCATTTTCTCTTGGGCTTCCTTTCCTAATAAATGTTTTCTAAGACAATGTCCTAACAATGTCATGGAAAAAGAAATAGTGGGAGAATATATGGCATTTATTATGAAATTTGCAGTTTTCTGATCTCCCTGCCTGTAAATCTCTAGCTTCCCATATAAATAGGGGCCTGAAAATTAATATTGACATTTATCACCCAAAGATATTTTCCATAAAAATCAAATGCCCTGAAAAAGTGACAGGTATATTTGGGTTATACCCAAAATATATAATATGCACTCAACAATAGAATATTTTTATCATTTATGGTCTTCAAATGTACTTTTTCTGAAAGCCTTTATGGTGAATTATATATTTTTCTATAAGCAAAACTAAATTAATAATTAAGTTAGCTAAATAGAAAATGAGTTACTTATTGTGTTACTATACTGCTTTAGGCACTTTTCAAATAACATTCATTGTCTTCTTACAATAAACCTGATTTTTTGTCCGTTTGTTTTATGTACCACAGCTGGTGATGATCAGGGGTTACTCCTGGCTATACACTCAGAAATTGCTCCTGGCTTGGGGGACCATATGGGACACTGGGGATCAAACCCTGGTCTGTCCTAGGTCAGCTGCTTGCAAGGCATAAATGCCCTACTGCTGTGCCATTGCTCTGGCCCCTGATTATTTTAATATCTTTATTCAATGAAATATACAGAGATGAAAACTTAAGAGGTCTTCTGATATCTAGAAAAGGCAGAGTTAGAATACAAAGTCAAAAGGAATTGTCAAAGATCTTTATACTCTGCAAGAGAAAATCGGTGTTCCAAAGATCCATATTAATAGCAAATATTTACTGAACACTTGCTATGAGTCAGGCATTTTTCTGAAATTCTGGAAGAAAATCTTTGTGTATTTAATACATATACACAGAAAAAAATACCCAGAAAATGCTATAATTGCCTCTCTGTTACATATTAAAAACTAATACTTATAAGGTCACATTGTTAATAGCTAATTTTTTTACATATACTTTAAGAAACTCAGAATCTTAGTCACTAAGTGGAAATGAGATTGACTGTGATTTTACATCATTTCTCATAATGTTGAATATTTTTTTAAAGTATTTTTTTTGGTTTTTGGGTCACACCTGTTTGACGCTGTTTGAGGGGTTACTCCTGGCTATGCGCTCAGAAATCGCCCCTGGCTTGGGGGGACCATATGGGACGCCGGGGGATCGAACCGCGGTCCGTCCTACGCTAGCTTTTGCAAGGCAGACACCTTACCTCTAGCGCCACCTTCCCGGCCCCAATAATGTTGAATATTTTTATCAATATATTTATTTTCTAAATGAGACATTACATAAGATACCATGTCATAGTCACAGAGAAAGTAAAAATCTAAAGTATTTGTGATATATAAAATGTATTGTTCTATTGAATGTTCTATAAATATCTATTAAGTGTTCTTATAAAGAAAAATGTAGGGAATAATGATAGACATAAACAGATTAACTGTGAATGAACGGTATACCTAATTCATTGCAAGAAAATATAGATTATCTTTACAATAGATACTGTTGATATAAGCTGAAAAGGATAAAATATTTTCATAGTATCTTCTGTTATTTAAAAGTAGTACATTTTATATACTTACAACATTTCTATTATTTCTACTAGACTCCTCTGATAAAATATTTAAAAGGAATAAGTTGGAAATACTAGCTTTGTTCAGATTAATTGACAAGTTGAGCTAAATTATTGGCTCACTTTATACTCTTGTGAAAAAATATCAATAAACTTATTTTTGCTCTACTAAAAATTGTGATAGTCGGTCTGGACTATGTTGTATTAGAGGAAGCTGTCAGTTCACCCTTCTCTTGAGGATCCTCTTTATTTGATTGATTGAAAATAGAGAAATTCAATATGTTTGGAATATCAGTTCAGAACATATTATATTGTTCCTCTTGTTTCAGTTGCAGCAATTGAAGCAGACTTTATTATGAGCACAACCTTCTTCTTGTCAAATGGGTTGGGCCAGACCGAAAAGCTGCAACTACCAATATACATTAGGACATAACTATCTTAGGTATATTAAAATGTCAAGTCTAATCCTCAAGGAGAATGGAATAGAATAGAAAAATAAGGTATAGGACTTTGGCTATAGTATACAAACTGAACCAGTTAAAATGAGGGGAATTTAATAATCAATCAAATTTAAGCAGGCCAGTCAATACGCAAGATGAGTTCGCAAACATACTGACTGTCTGGCCCATCAAAGGCAGGTAAAATGTGAATAATCTTTTGTCCTGCTAATTCAACCAAGAATGAATTATAATCACTTACTTATAGATACCTCTAGATTTGCTAAAGACAAGTAGCAGCCCTCTTAAGATTTATTAAATCTTGCTAATTTCTACATTACATCTTAGTATCTTATTGTAATCTTAATATAAATATATATATATTTCCCTTCAAAAACAAAATATGTTCCTTCAGTTAATTAGTTGTTGGAACGTAGAAAATATTTTATCCTGAGTTACAAGGCCAAATTACTGCTGACATACCAATAAATCCAGTTTAACATTATACCACCTTGGAAAGATAGCAGAGAATGGCAGAATTTAAGCCTGGCAGAATTAAAGAGAGATCTTTTTAATGGGTATTAAGATAAGATGTTCCGCATTGGTTGAGAATTAATTACTTGAATGACATTGTTTCAAACTTTATTGGTCAAACTCTTTTAAATCATGAGATAAAAAATAGGCAAATATTTTATTTTTGATATTTGAAACACTCAAAAAGTTCCAACTTTGCAATCACTTGTTTTTCAGACAAACTAGCTAAAAACAAGGCTGAAAATTTTCCACAAATGTTTGTCTAAGTAGCTCTAATAAGCGAATATTCATAATCAGAAAATATTTTAAATGTATTTGGAATTTTTTATTCTCTCTTCTAGAAATGTGAGCATTAGGTAGTACTTTATAGTTTTTATATTTATTGCTCTTCAAACTTTGTACATCATTTGAAATTTTTGTTTTCCTATGATTTTTAGTTTAAAATGGCAACATTGAAGAAATCCTTTTTATCTGTAAAATAAAATATCTCTTTAATCTAAAAATACATGATTTTCTTATACTTCACTTGAACATAGTTAGAAAGCAAACTTTACGAATAGTCTATTTCTTCTTAATTTAGATTACACATCAACATTACAATCATTTTATTCTTCATCTATGTCTATACTCTGGGTTATATATATTTTATGTTACCAGTTAGCTGATGGCTGAGAAAATGTATATTAATAATGGATAAGGATTGAATAAATTAATGATTATCTTGTTTATAAATGATTGTAAAGAATGTAGTAACATAATCCTGAAAAGATATTTTTGAGACAAGCAATCTTGGCATAATCAGAGAAATACCCGAAAGGAAATTAATTTTTTAATTTGTTTTTAGGCCACAACCCAGTGCTAGTCAGACTTACTTCTGGCTCTGTACCTAAGGTGCTAATGGTGCAATATGAAGTGCCAGGAATTATCCGTGTGCCAGAGAGCACCCTACCCAATATACTACTTCTCTAGCTCCTAAAGGAAGTATGTTTGCAACTTTTCATTTTTTTTTGCTTATCCCATGGATTTATTTTTAAAACAAACTCTTCAAATTATGGAAGAGTTTATAAGAAATAAATATGTACTTATAAAAGATCACACAGCATAAAAATTATAAAATAACTACCACATACTTAAAATGTAAGTGCTAAATAAAAAAAAGGAATAAAAGGCCCAAACAAAGGAGTGCCTGTACATCAGCCAGGCCAAAGAAGATATAGTCAGTGCATGGAAGATTCTGGAATGTAAAGTGTGTCCTTAGAGTGCACAATTGGTGCTGGAACAATTTCAGATTATTTTGGTTAAAACATTATGTCCAAATTGTGGATCATTTGGGGGAAAACACATGCATCTTTAAAATATTTAAATACAATTGAATTTTATTGTTATCACTCCTTTCTTCCATCCCCCAATATTGAAGAGAGAAGAATTATGTGGTTTTCAAGTCAAAGACATTTGCAAAGATGAATATAGCCTCTACAGCATATTTATTTGTCCTAGTTTACAGGGTTTTTTGCGTGATCACTGAAGCAGGTAAAACCTCATTTAACTAGAAGAAAGGTTTAAGGCAAATTTATAAGTTATTCTACTTTGATAGTACCCAAGAGCAGAGAGCTCTGTGTGCTTTCAGAAATGCAGCTTGACTCTTAACATCATTCTTGGGACTCTGCCACCATCTTCAAGAACTGTCATTCAGAATTGATCTTCCTCTGGTTATTCTTCCTCTTTCATGCATGATAAATGACAGGAACCAATTTTAAGCAGTTTCTTTATTACATCCTTTTTTGAAAGCTTAAAGATGCAAATTTCTCTAATCAATGAATTATTTCAAAATCTATAGAAATTTATCTTTAATAAAATCAAGCCCTGTGGGACAAAACTATTATACATTTAAGTTATTTTACTAAGAAAACATATACATCATTACTTAACCATCCTTTTTTTGCATCCTTTTTGCTCCCTGGTTCATTAGAGGCATTTCTATTCATATTTTAAAAGGGAAATGCATATTCATGAGGCTTAGTTTTATTTCTTTAATGAACTTTCCCCTTCTGAAGACAATAATCTCAAGATGCTCTTAAGCAGTTGCCAGCTGATAAATGCATGACCTATGAAGCTCAATATTTCTTCCTGACAGTCCATTAGATGAGATCTAAGACCTAAGACTTTCAAATAGATGGTCTGTAATAGATGGTCTGAATATTTGCTTTTTTAAAAAATAATGTTTTGTTATCTTCCAGAAGGAAATTACACTGATTGCAATGATATACAATAGAAACTTCCAAAAGGATGTGGGATTATTGCAGAACCCTATCCTCAGGAGACCAGCTCAAATCCCCTAAGCTCTGCTCCTCTGACTCCCATCTAAGGTAGAAAACTGATGTGAGCTCAGAACAGGACTATAATTAAATCCCAAAGCTTTTAGCTACAGTGATTTGTCTAGATATTAATAATGCTTTTATATCTTTCAGGTTAAAATAAGCAAGGCTTACACATATGAATTTTAATATGTTCCTGGAAAATACAAAACAAACAACTGGCATTTCTAAGTCAGGAACCAGATGAGAACTGGGACATTCTATGTGTTTGGCAGGAATATTTTGATTTTCTTATGCATAATTTTCTACATCATGCTCTCATTGCAAATATCCATTCTATGAATTAATTTGCCAGATTGTTAAAAAGCAAACTTTTAAAGAAGAGCAAAAAAATGTCATTTTTCTAAAGAGAAAAGGGGGAGGGGAAGATCTTGTGAATATAAATTCATTTCTGGGAATAATTGCTCTCAAAATGAAATAAATTTCTGAAAGTACGTTTTAGAATTTATCATTTCAAGATGCCTAGTTTGGTTTACATATTAATCCACTTAGCCAAGATATCCCTTTGTGATCTGGAAGGCATCAGTTATGCACAATGGCACAGAGACAGTTTGCTGAAAGGTCTGTTCTTTCAAAATGTCACTCTTCGCTGTGGAATATGTTTTATTAAGGGTAATGGGAAACGTGCAGGTCCAGTGGTGAATTTGCTTTTCTTTCCTTGTCTGAAATTTGAACACAGACTTAGCAGAGATATGCGTCATTAAATGATAAAAGCAAAATAGGTGGGGGACTGAATGTCACCCCTATTTCAATTAGATGATTCCAGCCTAACTCCCAGGGAAAGTGACTAACACCCCTGGGTGGTCACCATCTGAAGCCAGAAATGACAAGGTCAAGATGATGTATTGCTTCTAGAAAACCTAATTAGTAAGCAAGTGAGGAAAGTTCCATGGTCTTTATAATAGGAAAACTTTTTTGTAAAGTTATAATAATGATGTGTTAGCACAATTTATACAGTAGGATTTCACAAAGATAGTATGCATTCTGCATAATTTAATCAAAAAGTATTATGATACTAGAATTCAATAATTCAATGACTGTCTCATCCTACCACTATTCAGTGGATACTGATCTTTTCTTCCACAATATCAGACCTGCACAAGGATTCCTCTTATCTGAGGGAATAACATTTCTAATGTAGGAGGTCTTTGATTTCTGATGAATTAGTGTAAGTCTGACTTCCTTTTCTAAATAATTCGATGTTTAGATCATAAGGAAATATGTCTTTGCAATTCTACATATAATTGTGCTGGATTTCAAACTGAAATTTCTACTAAAAGTGTCAACTTGATGAGCAGTGACTTAAAATTTTATGAACTTCTGTTGTTGTTTTGGGGGGCTTTGATGTTTGCTTTTATGAACCCCAAAGGGAAGACTCAGTTCAATATCAGTTTTAATGCTCTGCACTTGCTATCTTGAAATAGTTCATAAATTTGGTTTCTTTGACTGCCAGTGTCATAGACTCATTTACTTCTCCACGAGAGACTTGAAAACTCATGGATACACTGATCTCACAGTGATCACACACACACACACAGACACAGACACACACACATACACACACAAACACACACACACACACACTTACTTTGCCATGCTAGTGGCCCAGTTTCACCACTTTTCCATTCATCTCTCTAGAGAAACATGAATGCTAAAAACTCTAGGTGTGCTGGTTTGGGGCTGAGACCTTTGGACATTTTTGGAGTCAGAATGAGTCACTTACCCCATGCCTCCTTACTTCCAGAAGTCCTGGTAGCTATGCCCACAATCTATAACTACCACCATGTCTATCGTTCGACTAGACTTAATTAATTCTCAAAAGTCCTTGATCATGTGGTCTCTATATATTTTAATACTGATATCTGAATAGGGCTGCACCAAAATAGATGCAAAATAATCAGAACCTACTTAAACTCAGCAAACAAAATCAACAACAAAATACTCATCTTGCTACAAACAGTTTAGTAAGACTTTTAGACAATGACATAATGACTCCACTGTAAGATATGACAACATTAACATATTTTCTTTTAATGAAATTTTTGATAATTACATTACTGCTTATTTCTAACAAGTAATATTTTTTTTGTTTTTTGGGCCACACCCGGTGATGCTCAGGGGTTACTCCTGGCTATGTGCTCAGAAGTCGCTCCTGGCTTGGAGGACCATGTGGGGAACCGGGGGATCGAACCGCGGTCCATCCTAGGCTAGCGCAGGCAAGGCAGGCAACTTACCTCCAGCGCCACCGCCCGGCCCCTCTAACAAGTAATATTAAATAATTTTTTCATATGTTCTAAGGTGAAGGCTTGATGGAAAGTTAGAATCTGTGGACAATGGTGGAATGGTATACTGGTGGTGGTATTTGTATTGGAACATTAAGTGCCACTTTGCAAATCAGTTTTAAAATAAATTAATTAAGATAAAATGTATAAAAGAATAGTTCATAAAATATCTTTCAATTTCTCATTTGTTGGATGAAATCTCTGTAGTGACTAATGCTATATTCTGCCCCTATTGGGGGACCTAAGGATGAGAGGTCAGGTTTAGGTTGTGTACAATGAAATAAGTGGCTGAAGCTTTAGAATGTTTGAAGGTATCATTTGAATATCTTCAAAATCCATTAAGGGCAGTATTCAACACAAATAAAAATCATAATGGAAATTTAATACAAACTGTAAAAAAAGGAGGGGAGCATTTTCCCTTGCATTTTGACCAACAGACACATCTACATCTTGAATTTGGCCATACAAGTTATATAGCCAGTCAGTATAATTAAACACAAAATATCCATGCAGATTTTACAAAGCCTGTTTCCCAATCTAGAAAATGAAATTAATAATGAAGTCTGCAAAGAATTAAAATGGATGGAAATGTTTTAAAATGCGCATAAAGGGACCAGAACAATAATACAGCAGGTAGGACATTTGCATCGCTGACCCAGCTTTAATAACTGGCAACCCTATGATCCCTGAGCTTATCAGGAGTAATTCCTGAGCATAGATTTAGATGAAGGCCTGAGTATTGCCAGGTATGGCTCAAAATAAAGTAAAATAGAAGTTATATAATGGGATTCATGTAGAATTAAGTTCTGTGAGTAGATTGTTAGCATTAGATATTAATTTCAGAAGCTATAAAATAAACAAAACTATGTATGAGTTCATACACTTTGGTGAACAACAGGAAAAGTTCAAGACAAAATTGTTATTTGGGATCTCATAAGATGAAGAATTTATATTAAAAATATCTGTCTTTTTTAATATCTTTATTTAAGCACCATGGTTATAAACTTGTTTGTAGCTAGGTTTCAGTCATAAAAAAGTACACTCCTCTTCATCAATTGAACCTTCCTGCCATCAGTGCCTCCCAAATCCCTTCTCTCCAACACCCTACTTGTATTTGAGACAGAAATCCTATTTCTCTCACTCACTACCATTGTTATGATAGTTGTTGGTGTAGTTATTTCTCTACTGCACTCACCAATCTTTGTGGTAAGCTTCATATGATGGGCTGGTCCTTTCAAACCTTATCTCTATTGTCTCTGGGCATTATTACCATACTATCTTTTATTTTTCTTAAATCTCACAGATATGTGAGACTATTATATGTCCATTTCTCTCCCTCTGACTCATTTCATTCAGCATAATAGTTTCTATGTCTGCCCATGTATAGGAGAATTTGATGACTCCATTACTTCCTGATATTTGCATAGTATTCCATTGTACGTATGTACCACAGTTTCTTTAGCCATTTGTTGTCAGGCATCTGGGTTGTTTTCAGATTCTGGCTACTGTAAACAGATCTGCAATGAACATAGATGTGCAGAGGATTACAAAATTAAGTGCACATTTTCAGGGTTAATGTAGGCATTGGAATCTAAAGAAAACAAAATAATGTAATTTTTAAAAAGAATATAAATATATATATATATATATATTTTAAATATGGGGAGAAATTAAGAGAAAGCACTTGTTAGGGACAATTCTCTTTAGTGACACTGCTCTGGTTGGACAGAGGATGAAGACATTTGCTACAAAGACTGCTTTTAGTCTGAGCCCTGAAGATATACTTCATTTTTCACTTTTATTTTGATTTTATGTTTCATTATTTTCGTTGTTGTTGTCGTTTTTGGGTCACACCCGGTGAATCTCAGGGTTACTCCTCACTATGTGTGGAGAAATCGATCCTGGCTTGGGGTACCATCTGGGATGTGGAGGGATCAAACTGGGGTTCATCCTAGGTCAGTGCATTCAAGGCAGAAGCCCTACTGCTTGCACCACCACTCCTGTCCCTCCTTTTTCATTTTTCATTTTTATTTTCATTCTTCACTTTCAGAATACCCTCTAGAAAAAAGTTTCAGCTTTAAGTGTAACTAATCCCCACAAATAATTCACGTAGAAAAAAATAACAGTGGAAGAAAGGCTATAAAATAATTTTCTGGGACTAGAGAGATAGTGCAGGTATCGGTACAGGTTATAGTACAAAGATAGTGTAAATATAGATAAATAAATATCTTAAATAAAGATAGTTCAGTACCTTATATGGACCCTGGAGCATGCTAGGAATGATCCTTGTTGGCAAAATAGAGTATGGCAAGTGTGGCCAAAGAACCAAAGCCAAAATAAACAAAAAATCATACTAATTCCCTAATTTAGATATTTGGGTATGGATATAAAAATTCAAACATAATATATGAAAATACCCACTTATTGGGGCCCGGGAAATAGCATGGAGGTAAGGTGTTTACCTTTCATGCAAAAGGTCATAGGTTCGAATCCTGGTGCCCCATATGGTCCCCCGTGCCTGCCAGGAGCAATTTCTGAGCATGGAGCCAGGAGTAACCCCTGAGCACTACCGGGTGTGACCCAAAAACCAAAAAAAAAAAAAGAAAGAAAATACCCACTTATTAAATTCTAGATGGTTTTCATTCTTCGTGACATACTGAGCATGAGAGGTGAGATATTATTCTATTTAAAGACATTCAGAATAGACCTGACTCTCAGAAACGGATCAATCTATGATTTAT
>PVKC010020797.1:0-18461 GCA_004027635.1 Crocidura indochinensis
CTAATTTAGGATGTCAGAAATATGCTATGAAACATTCTGCACTTGGAGAGAAACAAATACAGATACCAATATTTACTACACATATTTGATTCATTCTAGTCTTCTGTGCTTAAAAATAGAATCAATTTTTATAACAAAAATTAAGTATAACTAAGCTGATCCTTTACAATCCACTTTAGGTAGAATGTTTTTGGCTGGGAGAGGCACACCCAATAGTTCTCTGGGCTTATTTCGTGCTGTGTTTTGGGCTCATTCCTGGCAGTGCTTCGGGAACCATATACAGTAGTAGGGAGGGAATCCGAGTCAGACTTTAAAAAGGCAAATGCCTTAGCCTCCTTAATCTCATTTGTCCAAACTAGATTTTTTTCTACTGCATTGAGATAGATAGTTATCGTGGGCATAAAGATTAAATTTTTAAAAGATACATATGTGTGTGTGTGTGTATATATATATATATATATATATATATATATAAATTATTTATTTGCATAGAATTTGGGGCAAGTATTATTTTCAACAAACAAAAGTATTTCTACTACTAAAAATTCTATAAGGAGATGAGTAATTTATTTGTTTTGTTTTAATATTTTGTAACCATTATTTACTTTAGTAAATAAATTCTATTAGTAACTCTTTTAAGCTAGCTGGATTCACAATTATGCCCATAATTTTTATTAAGTATAATACATAGATGGTCCAGTAGTATTGTAGGTAGTTTTATTTCTAAGCTATTTTAATATAAGAAAAATTTTGTTTGGTTTTATTGGGGGGCGACACACCCTTTGACTCTCAGGGGTTACTCCTGGCCATGCGCTCAAAATTTGCTCCTGGCTTCGGGGACCATATGGGACACCGGGGATCTAACCTTGATCCATTCTAGGCTAGTGCTTGCGAGGCAGAAACCTTACCTGTAGCACAACTGCTCCAGCCCCACAGAAAATTTTAATCCTGTTGTTTATTTCCTATTTTTTGTTCTAAGTTCTTCCATAAAAAGGCCAGAAATTCATGCTTCTTATGTTTCTATTTAATTGTACACCATAATTTGATTTTTAAGAAAATGCTTTCCCATTTAGTAATAGTATTGAAAACCTCAGTTCCTAAAGAAAAAAGAAAGAAAAACGAAGGGAAAAAGAGAAAGAAAGTATTTTCCATAGAGGCATACTTTGGATGGGGTGGAAACTGGGGACATTGGTGTTGGAAATGTGCATTGGTGAAAAGAATGATGTCTGAAAACCATATGACTGAAATTCAATCATGAACCACTTTTTACTTGTATATCTCATGATAATTCTATTAATATTTTAATTAAGAAAAATTAGTTTCCAAATGAAAGCAGGTGAATAAATCACCTGTGTTTCATGCAGCCTATCCCAGTTCAATCCCCTTCACTACCTATAGTCTCTTGAACATATCCAGGAATAATCTCTGAGGCCCCGAGTGCTTCCAGATGTGACTCCAAAGTACCCTCCAATTTTTGTCTATGTGGATTCAAACTGAGAAACTGTTGAAATATACATAAAGTTGGAAACAGTTTGAGAATTAAATCTAGATATAAGATTGCCATTAATGATATGTTGAAAGAACCAAGGGACATCCCTATTTAAGCAATATTATAAGTGCAGCTTTTGTTTATAAAAAAATATATGTTTTAAGATACAACATCACTACAACACATCAATACCAAAGTGCCAAACTTTCTCCACTATGTGTGGAACCTTTCTGCTTGTTCAATCTAGACTACCTCCCTCCAACAACTTTGGTAAATTGTACACTCCTCTGTTTTGTTTTATTATATCTAAAAATAATGTCACCAAGTAAGCATCAAGTAATAGCCTTTTTCCTTCTGCATTATTTCACTTTTAAAAAATATTTTGAATTTTAGTGGTGTATAGCAAAGGGCATGACTTCTTATTGTTGCATTATTGTAAACTCTTATGTATCTGTACTAGTTATTTATCCATTTCATCCACTATTACTAATGGACAATTGAATTTTTTCAAAATATTGCTTACTTAAAATGGTGCTACAGTAAACATATGTGTGTAAATTGATTTTTAAATCCAGGTTTTGTGAGCTTTGGATAGTAGATAAGGTTAAATGCTAATCCTGTAGTGGATCTATTTTAAGTACTTTAACAAGGACTATACTTCCCTTCCAAAATTTTCCCCAAGTACCAGGATTTCTGAGTATATCACCTATCATCTATCTACCATCTATCTTATCTATCATCTATCTATCTATCTATCTATCTATCTATCTATCTATCTATCTATCTATCTATCTATCTATCTATCTATCATCTATCTGTCATAGAGAAAAAGCAACTAGCTATGGTTCAATATTTGGCACCATGTAGTCCCAAAGGAATCTTTGGGTGTAGCCCTTGAGTTTTCTGAGCAAAAATCAGTGTGGCTCTGGAAGACCCCAGGAACTACGTGGGTGGTTTAAGAATCTCTGGACTGGAAGAGTCTGGTTGGGCCTAAGTATTTATACTTGATTCTATCCTATTAAGCACAGATGGGATCCAGGAAGCTTAGACACTTAGTCAAGAGAGAATATACAAAATGCCAGCTGCTTGGATTACATAGTGTTGGCACAAGATTCCTATCTCTCTGTCATTATTCTAAGGGTATTCTTCTGATATTTTGAAGCTCTGGTTTGTTGGATTCTCAGTTGGCCTGCGTCATGAAATGGGAAAATACACATTTTCCTGAATAGCAGTGTCTAATCCTTGATTTTTATGGGGTCCCAGGGGCTGAACCCCTCTTCAGTAGTGTGCAAGGTGAGTCCCCGCCAACTGCATAATTCTCTGGTCCTTATAGGTAAGTGTTTTTTAAGAGAAAGAATCAAAGAAAGTGAGGATTTTTATAACCATTTTCTAAACCAAATGTATTATTAGGAATTACATCTGATGCTAAAAAATATAATCACTGATAATCTTTTTAATTTTATTTTTAGATTTTGGCACCTCATCCAATGGTGCTTAGGGACTTTCTAGTGCAGTGCTCAGGTCTCATTTAGAGTAGTGCTCAGGTTATAGTGTTTAATTTAGTATTGAGTACAAAATTTTAGACCTTCTACATGTAAATGAGCTATCTTTTCAGCCAAGGAAGTTTCTTTATTAAAACCAGGTTTAAATTTAGTTCCAGAGGATGCTATAACAACTAAATAAAATTATGTTTATCCCAGTATCTCATATAATTTGCAATTTTCTAAAAAATAATTTATCTAATACTTTTTGTTACCTAATACTGTTTTTTCACCTTTGAGCTGGTAATTAAAAATATTTTTTTTTCAGAAAAGGGTCATAAAATTCCTTTGCATTAGGGTTTAAAACAGATTAACCTGGGACAATTGATAGTACAGAGGGTAAGGTGCTTCTCTTGTTCTGTCAACCTGAAACCAATCCCTGGCATCCATATAGTCCCTGAGTCTTCCAGGAGTGATTACTGAGTACAGAACCAGGAATAACTGTTGAGCACTGCCAGGTATGGTCCCCAAAGAAAATAATAAATAAAATTAATTTGCCTAGAGAATAAATAATAGTGACTCAAATTTTCCTTCCTTGGGAATGCATTTCTATAATACTAGTGATAATGTGACTAGTTAAAAAAGAAATCTTTTGTAGCTCTACTTTAAAAATGATTCATCATCAGAAACTGATGAAGTGAAGTATTTAAAGAAAAGTTTATATACTATGAACTAAGAAATAACATGTGTTTATTTTTATGTTGATTTTATGTTTAACACATATTTATATTTAAAATCTGAGGAAATCTTACTTCACATCAACATAAAACAGACTTGAGATTTATAGTTTATTAAGTTTTCATTTGAAGTGTCCAAATAATAGAGTAGAAAATAGGATACTGATATTTTAAACTAAATGACAAAACATGCTTGAATCAGATCTTTTCTTCGAGGAGCTGGTTTACTAATAAGAGTTTATAAATGCCTGACTCTTTGCAATTTACAGTAAGTTCTTGGGGTAGTGTTCTCAGTTCTCAAATCTGCTGAAAATCAGCCAAAATGCTCCTATTTAAAACCATTCAATTAAAAAAAATTCAATGGGAGATCCTTTTAATTTTAATGAAAATATTAGAAAGACATTACTCTTTTTTTAGAGAGTAAACATATTCCAGATTCAGATCATATTGATTTAAGTTTAAATTGTCATGAGGCAATTGTAACAGCAATGCCAAATCTGAAATAAAAAGCATAATGTTGTTTAAGTGTCTTTTCTATAGTTTTGACATATTTTCTGGTATTATCATTTTTTTTAGCTTTGGAATCATACCCAGACATGCTCAGGGCTTTCTCTTGGCTCTACACTTAGCATTATTCCTAGGTAAAGATTAAGAAACTATGTGGTGTGGCAGGAAAAAAGGGAGTTGTATGTATGTAAAATACTCTACCTACGATGCTATCTCTCTGGCCTTTGTATTATTTTCTTCATTCAGTCAATAACTTCTGAAGGTTTGTGTGAGTACAACAAATAAATATTGTATAAAAGTGGTAGATTTGTTTTGCACTTGAAGATATAGTTGATGTGATTAAGTGGATTTCTTCAGAGAATATGCCTATTTTATTGACTCCTCAGGGTAAACTCTGATGACATAAAAAGTGAACATTTAACACCAAATGAAGTTAAGCATACTGAATGGCAACACAGATCCACAAAATTTTGGGCATATACTAAAGGACTAGTGAATATTAGTATTCCCAGGACTCTGCTAGGAAATGCAAGCTAGTTTCTAACTATTTTCTTTGAGTCTTTTCATCTTGCCCTTGACTGACTCATTTTTGTTGGGGAAGTATGGGACAGATATTTGAACTAAAGAGCCCTTGGAGAGTACTCACCACTAAAATAGTCTCTGCTGGCTTAACCTGTGAATAAACTCACACATTCCAAAAGCAAAGAGGGAAAAAGGAAAGCATAAACATTTTCCTATGCTGGGTTACAATAAGGTCTATTGTTAGTAAGGGGAATGTTTGGATTTTTTTTTCTTTAGAAATGGAATAGAATAAATAGAATTTTATTGCACCCAAGAATTAATATTTTCTGAATACATTTAACTGTTACTCACATATGATTGAGACTAGTTTGTTAGTTTTCTTTTGGCTATGCCCTTTCAGACACAGATGACTTAGTAATTCATTTATTGATATATCCATTTAATGTTGATCAAAATTTATTGATAACCTTCTGGAGTCCAGAGTGTTTATAATAAAGTATTATGCCAGACAAGTGTATAAATTCTTCTGAATGATGCTCATTTTCCAAACACTTAATGATGCAAAGGGAAAGGGAAAAAAGTGTTTTCAAATTTTGTACCTTTTTTACTTCTTTCAACAATGACAGAATGGTAAACATTGGTAAACAATCTATGTTTGACTTAGGATTCACATTCAAAATATTTGCTTAGTCTCAAATCTATGTACAGATATATTTCATGAGGTTAAAGTGCTCAAATGCTTCTATTCTTGGTCCTGCATTTTATTTGTCTGATCTATATTCTTTCCTGTGAAATAAACTGATATTCTAGCCAGACTTATTATTGTTATTATTATTTTGCTTTTCTTTTATAGCTTTTGACTGACATCTATTCACTTCAAGGGTGATTTTACTTTTGGCAAGAGGCAAAAGAGACAACACACCAAGTATTACCTTCAGGAACAAGCAATTTAAGTCCTATAATGAGATGGGTCTTTTCAGAGTCTATAATTGGTGACAAGGTATGGCAGCTTCATATCAGACAAAGATGTACAACACAGAGCTTATTAATGAAGATGAGGCATCAGACCCAAGAAAGCTTCCTGTGACTATGAGACAAAAAAAAAAATAAAACAGTGTAGGTTGTTACTAAGTCCAATATCTCCAATTTGCATCGTAAAGCCTTTATGTAAGGCAATTCAAGCTAATCCAGGATGGGATATTTTTCCCCTTTAGAATTCACTAGGGTAGCCAGCAATCCATCACTTTGGATCCTAGCCCTCAAAGACAACAGCAATAATCATCTAAACTTGCAGATACGCTCAATTTAATTGGGTTAGTTTAGTAACCTCCTTGTATTAGAGCCAACTTGCAAAGAGATGTAATATTTTCACAGTTATGAAGACATAGCAGCTGGCCATAGTAAGATTTGATTGTGGATCAAGAAATCAGATTTTCATCAAGTTAAGAACTCTTCATGGAAATATATATGGAATAAATAATATAGCAAAATGATTAACAAGGAGACCTACAAAGATATTGGCAAGACATATAAAAACTGCCTTACTGACAATGCTAAAATCTGTTACTAGGCTTACTTGATGGCATTTACCTATATATTTTAGGAAAATACATTGATTTTTAAACTAAATAAATGATTTAAAGGAGATTCTTTTTCATAAAGTAATATGCTATTTTAATGTTTGGAAATTTCACAATGCTTCAGTTAGTCTATATTAATTCATTACGATTTATATAATTTTCTAAGAGAAATACCAACATCATCTGGTTAGCATTCTTAACACTTAAAATGTAAATAACTTTTATGAAGTCAAATACAAGGGGAGTAATGAAAGAGAATCCAAGCCTGGGATTTCTGGTATTTTCTTTGTATTATTTGTATAATTTATATATTTTTTTCTTTTGTGGACAACAAAAGAGTAGTTAGAAAACAAATGATTCTTCTCAAATATAAACTAGGACATATTTTAGGGAGGCAAGTGACCAATGAAGAGAATTAAATACTGCATAATCCCCTGATCATATGCAGCATATGAGATAATTAAGTTGATGAACTAAATATGGTGCAAGAAAAACAAGACTAAAATAAAACAGAACAAAGGATGAAGAGTTGTCTAACATAAAATGTCTCTGCTGGTTATCAAGCATTGATTTTTTTTCAGGGGAAACTGACTTCATTTTAGCATGAACAACTTAAAGGAGGGAGTCTTTCTGTTTATAATTATAAACGCTTTGGTCTATTAAGTTAAAGGATTCTCCCTTGGATTGTCACTTTGTAGTAATGTTTCTAGGGAGTTCATGAATTTTTGAAGTAATTGAAATATTCCTTGATGTCCTAATGTGGCTTCTTTGATTATACGCTGAAAATCATAGCTCAATAAAACTTTAGAAATATTTAAAATTATAATTGCATTTTGATGAAAATGATGAAGACCACATTTTAAACTTGTAGTTGTTACATGGCTATTATTACTAATTGATCACATATGCCAAATTATGCGACGTATCAGAATATGGAAGGAAGTGTGTTGGGATCTAAGACTGGTTGTAATATGATCACTTAAAAGAGTCAGATCAGGGCAAATAAATTAGGTCTTCATATCTAGCAACAGTGTAAAGGCCTGTCTTGTTTTATGTCCTTCAACAAAACTGTGTTCTTCCCTTCAAGACAATGTGATTTGGTTTTAATAGACCACAGCAACTAAATGAGTCTACTTATTCCTTAACTCAAGATTGACAAAGAAAGCATAAAGAGAGAAAGGAAATTAAGCTGGTCTGCAAGACTATTCAGTATCACATGTAATATACTTAAATTAAGACCTAGAATATATATATATATATATTTGGCATAGAAATTTCAAGTTCAGGAAGGGAGCAATAGCATAAAATATGGGCTTTGCCTTGCCCTTGTTCAACCCGGACAGACCAGGGTTTGGTTCCTGGCATACCATATGGTCCCCAGAGCCTGCCAGCAGCCATTTCTGAGTCCAGAGCCAGGAGTAACCCCTGAGCCCTGTTGGGTGTGGCTAAAAAAACGAAAGCCAAAAAAAAAAATTCACCACCAACAATAACAACAAGAAAATTCAAATGTGCTGAGTTCACATTTTTTAAAGTAAAAAAAGGTTGCATTGGAAGGTACTGAGGAAATGGAAGGAGAGGATAAGCAAGGGAAAAAGCAACATGATAAAAGAGAACACAGGCTTCTCCAAAGGTGGAGAGAGTCCCGGTACAAAACCACCCAACACCAAAGTAGGAAAGTCCACATCTCAAGAGATGACATCGTGGCATGTGTATGTGGGAACCATATATATGGACTAAAGGGAGCACATGTTAACTCAAGTCCACTTATTTTTAAAACTATAGTTCATTAGCTGAATGTTTTGTTTCTCACTCTGCTTTTTTTCTGGGTTGACAATTACAGTTATGTTTTGTCTTTTCTCTATCACTTTCCCTTTGCTACAAAACCAGTTTTTTTTTAATTCAAGTATAGGGTCCAGAGTGGTGGTACAAGCAGTAGAGCATTTGCTTTGCGTTGTGCAAACATAGAATGCACCTAGGTTTGATTCCCTAGCATCCCATGTGGTCCTCCAAGACAGGAGTGATTTCTGAGCTCATTGCAAGGAATAACCTCTGAGCATAACCAGGTGTGACCCAAAAACAAAACAAAACAAAATTAAATATTGAGTCCTTTGTTTCGATTGTTTCAGAAACAACAATTATTCAAATACAAAGTGGCAAAGAATATTGAATAGAGTGTATACTTTAATATTAAACAGCACTGAATAAAGGGCAAAGTTACCTTATCTACCACTTGGTATTAATATCACATAGTCTTACACCTAGTTCCTTAGGAAACAGAATAATATGTCCACTTTATAGATAAATTTAGTACTTAGAAAGAATACATTTTAAATGTGTAACTTATGAGCTAGCATTTAACATTCACACAGTGAACATTGACTTCTATTTTTGTATTATGAATTTACTGGACAAAGGTATCTGGTGATAGGACATTCAGGATTGAGGATCTATGTGAGATCATATGATAGATGCGTACTTTTTTTCAAATATATTATTCTTGTAACAAAATATCTTATTTTATCACTCTCTCTTGTCTTGCCTGACCTTCCACTCGTAATCATTCTTTTTTTACTCTCACTCAATGATTGATCAGTAATAAAAATAAGGTACAGGGACCAGAGAGATAGCATGGAGGTAAGGTGTTTGCCTCGGATGCAGAAGGTCAGTGGTTCAAATCCCGGCATCCCATATGGTTCCCCGAGCCTGCCAGGAGCAATTTCTGAGAGCAGAGCCAGGGATAACCCCTAAGCACCGCCGGCTGTGACCCAAAAACAAAACAAAACAAAACAAAACAAAACGAAAAAAATAAGGTACAGGTATCCACTTCCAAGTGGGTTGACTTAATCCTCAATGTTATTTGTGAATCACCTATTTTTTTCCTTCATTGTATGAATCTATCACTATAAGGAAGAGCATTAGTGAGAAAAAAGTTTTTATTAGATTAAATATTGGAAAATGTATCCTTTAGAATAAAATTTATTCTGCTATATATTTGACAGATATCATTTTTTTTCCAGGGCTAATGTTTGAATAGCTTAGTTATTTTTTAGAGTACCAATTTTCAATTATGTCTGAAATTTGCAACTGGTAACCATAGTCCATTAGTTCAACTGAAAACTTTATCTAATTGTGGGTGATTTTTATTCTTTCAGTTGCTCTAAGCAGGCAATTTTTCAGAGAGCAGAAAATCACAATAAAATTGACTAAAATTTATATTGTATTAATTAAAATTTACCCACTCAGTATTCTACTTGCTAAACTTTTAAATTATTATTAAGCATTTAAATTTTAACTCTTGTTAATATTTTCTTCTCTTGTTTTCTAGCCTTAAGGAGTTTATTTTCTCTAGTACTTCTCCAATTTACTCTAAGACTCATGAGAAAATGTTTTGATACTCCTATCTATCTTATAGACAGTCTTTTAGGATCTCTTAGGAATTTCTAGATCGTTATTTTAATAAACCTATATAATCCTTTCATCCATGAAAAACTGCATACACAACAAAATTGCTCATTTTACATTTATCACTTCTTCAAATTTATATTGCATTTTCTATTGCATATGGTAAGTAGCAGAAAAATGAGATGGTGTCTGCTTCTTTATCAGAAAGGGTCTAAGCATCGCTGACCCTCACTCACTCTCATGAGTCCTCACTCATGGCAGGTAATCTCACAAAGAAAGAGAGTAGCTGACAAATTTTTGGTGGCAAAAGCAAGCAAATGTGTTGTCTTGATTTATAAAGGGCTTTAATGTCATCAATAGTAATTCAGCAAAGAGAGAGTTGTAGAATGCAGCTCAAAATGTAGCAAATTGCATCATTGTTAGTCCTTTAGAATTTTAAAATATCTGCAGCAGATGGTAGAGTGCTAGGAGCAATGTCTTGCTTCAGTGTCTAGGAAAAGTTTATGTCATCATAAACCCTAGCGTGATTGTGGCTTCTTTGGCCTGCTCAACAAAGTTATTTATTTTGCTTCAAATAATAATTTGCTTTTTCAAACATTTAATAGGGCATGAAGAAGTCAGAATTTATCAGAGAAATGGTTAACTTTCTGAATATATAAAAGTATCTTCTATAGTATACTTTTGAAATGTGGAAATGTTTCTTTGAAAATTGAAAGGTTTTATTAGATATTTCTAAAAAGTTCTCTTAGAATTGGAACAGTCTGATTTTAAAGTTTCTGTGTAAGGAAATAATTTCTACTTAAGAAACTCCAACAATGTAAAAAAACATCAAGTTTTAGTTCTGGAAAATTCTTTAAATGATAACTATTCTAATTGCACTATTTACAATTGGTAGATCTAAAACTTTTGGAACTTACCTCAGAACCTGCATTGTGATTAGATTGCCAAAGGTCTCATTTTATCTTACATGTTATACTAAGAGACATCCATAACCACACCAAACAGTGCTCTGCACAAAATATGTTGCATGGGATTAATCTGGAATCAGCCACATGCAAGGTATGTATTTTTGGCAGGGCAATTCTCTCTGGTCCATTACGATAAATTTTAAAGTCAGTTAGAATCTTAGCTTAGTCACTTAGCGTTGTATTATTATTATTATTATTATTATTATTATTATTATTATTATTATTATTATTTTGGTTTTTGGGTCACACCCGGCAGTGCTCAGGGGTTACTCCTGGCTCCATGCTCAGAAATTGCTCCTGTCAGGCATGGGGGACCATATGGGGCACCGGGATTCGAACCAATGACCTTTTGCATGAAAGGCAAATGCCTTACCTCCATGCTATCTCCCGGGCCCCAGCGTTGTATTATTTTAGCATGTTACTTAGCCCCTTTGTGCCATTATTTCCTGTTTTGTAGGACAAACTCATATTCCAGTTTGTTGTGAGAATTAGGTCAATTAATGATAAAAATGCGTTCTTTCTCCATCCATGACAGCAATGGTTGTTCTTGTTCTTTTTGATGTGTGCCAGTCTCTATGTTGTGAGGTATTTCCTTGTTGTTTTTTTTTTTTTTGATTTGCACTCCTGATGATAAATGACATGGATCATTTTTTCATGTGCTTTTGGCAATCTGTATTTCTTCTTTGAGGATATGTCTATTTATCTCTTTTCCCATTGTTAGATGGAATTAGTTGCTTTTTTTCTTGTTAAGCTCACCCAGTGCCTTATATATTTTAGGTAATACTCCTTTATCAGATCAATATTGGTGAGTAAATAGTTTCTCCCATTCCAAGGGCAGTTTTTGCTACTAGTGGTGGGAATGTTGACTAGTCCAGTCTTTTTGGGAAACAATATGGATATTCCTTAAAAAAAAAATCCTATATTGAGCTTCCATATGACCTAGTAATACTGTAGTAATATACTCCTAGGAGCCCAAAAACACAATGCAGAAAAGGCCTCTGCACTCATGTTCATTGACACATTATTTACATAAAACAATCTGGAAACAACCCACGTACCCAATAGAAGATAAGTAGATAAAGAAATTATGATATACCTACAAATTAAATACTATGTAGCTGTTAATTTAAATGAAGTAATGAAAATTGCTTATACATGGATGAGAATGAAGAGAATTATGTTAAGCAAAATGAATAGAAGGGAAGGAGATAAACATAGAAAGATCAAATTTATTTGTGAGATATAAAAAAAGATAGTATACAAATAATATCCAGAGACAGTAGAACTGAGGGCCCACAGGATCAGTCCATGTTAGGAAACATGCCACAAACTGTGGGGGGAGTGCATTTAGGGCAGAAAAGGGACCACCAAGACAATGATAGTTGGAAATTATCACTTTGGATAAAACTGGGTGCTGAAATGAGATAAAATGATATGCATGAAAACCCTTCAGTAAAAACTATTGCAAAGGATAGAAAAAATAAGAGAAGAAGAAGAAAAAGTATGTCTGCCACAGAGGAAGACAGGAAAGAGGACAGGGAGGAGGGCAGGAGAGAAACTGGGGTCATTGGTCATGGGAAATGTGCATTGGTAAAGGATGTTGTACATTGTATGACTAAAAATCAATAATGAAATACTTTGTAATTTTTATGTTATGGTAGTTTATTAAAGAACTTACAAAATTATGACGATTCTTTAAGGATTTATGATAGGATAATAAATTTAGCTATATTCACAGGTTTTTTGTGTATTAAACTACATGTATTATATATTTTATTTGTTTTCTTTTCAAAAGACAAAATGGTAGTAACTGAGATGAATATTAATATATAGAAATTGTTGTAAACTTTACCTAGTGTCAACAAATTAGGCATAAATGGGTTCCAATGCAGTCAAAATGAGAGATGATCCAATAATCATTTTTTACATTTATGTCTTATAGAAATAGTCTTAAAGCAGAGAGGATTGTCTTTAGTTTCCTTCTTAATCGGTGTTTCAGTTTTCTTTTGACCTTTTTAAATATTCGTTTCATTTTATCTAAGATAAGAGATACATATATTCAATTAAAATAAGTTTGCTGTGGAGACCAAGATTTTAATAGAGATTCCTAAGGAAAAGTTCTGACAAGAAGATAAAGACATGTATCTTTCTAGCATTCTAACTTGTTTCAGGCCTTCTGAGTAATATTTAAGAGAGAAAACATAATCTTGTAGGAGAGGATTGAGGACAATAGCTTTTACTGCATCCAAGATATCATAGATAGATTTAATGCTCCATGGCCTCTCACACTTCAGCCTGATTTCTGGTATCACAGGACCAGGTCAACTTCTTGTTACATCCCATCTCATCTCCAGCTGTTTCTCCCTTTCCTGTGTCGTTTTCTGCTTTTAGAAAGGTAAGTGAGGAAGAAACAAAGAAACAGTCAAAATAAAAGCTGAATGTGTTGCTAAGCATGTTAGAAGAATATTTTCAGAAATCCTTTAATTTGGTCACAGTATTTGTTGCCTTAGTCACCGCCTGTGAAGATTCTTTTCTTTTGATATCTCACGCTGACCTTTATCTCACAATCTCTAGTTACATGTAAAAACTATTTGTCAGGCTCTAGCATTTCTTAGTCCTTGCCCAGTGCTTGTTATTACATGATCAAGGACAACACATTGATACTGCTGGATGATATCCCAGCTGTGTTCTGACATTCACCTTTAGGATTAGTACCCTTGAAAATACAATATATCTTTTTTCAGGGTCATCTCCTTTCACACATTCAGTCCTCAATGTATATGACAAAGAGGCCAGTGGTTCACCACTCTATTTCTCTCTTAAATTACCACAGTTCTTTAACCAAAAGATACAAAAGAAACCTATAGTAGATTTTATTCTTATCAGGGTTAACAGATTCTGCCTGGTCAAATAGGAAAAAATATAAGAAAACTATAGCAAAGCTATCCAAATAACAGATATACCAAGGTTCTATAAAAACAGCATCATCTCATATTATTATCTATGCCATTCATATATTTGAGAAATACATCATAGTTAGAGATGGGCAATTGAGTCCATGTGTGAAGTATGCTACTCCCATTCTCAGAGATCATCCATGGTTTTTCTCTTCAGTATCTTCAACTCAACTCCAAGGATGTCCGGGAAAGGAGCAACTGATAGGTGTTCTCCTTTTTAATTGCCATTTAATTATCATTTGAGGATTAATTATTAGCATGACCCCAATCACATTATTCCAGGTAGGTTTGTTATTTATAAAATAATACTGTATATGATCAATAAGTCTCCTTTTAGCTCAGATGCTTAGTAATTAACTTTATCATGTACTAGAAGGTAAAAAGAATGAAATAAACAGTTTATACTTACATGCACATTTTCAGAGAAGAATGTTGACTTGAAACTGTGTGTGGAGTAGGTATGAAGGCAGATTGTTGTTGAGTTAGAAAAGGAAAATGCTGAGATTCCTCAGCACTACATTGTTATTTGAAGGCATTTCTTCTTAATTTAACACATAAAACAGATTTTTTTTACTGTCAACAGCCAACTTCAAAATACTATACTATACACATTTTCTCTATAAGCTAAACATTGTTGGCAAGACTCAAAAAACCAAAAAAAAACAAAAGAATACATTTTCAACTTTGCTTTACACTGTTTTCTTATTACTTTCCTTCACCTAATTTACTCAAACTTGTAATTCTTTTTATTTAAATGTGGTGTTATTTTGTGCAGTACATTCCTATAAAATGTTTGATTTTCAGAATTTTATAGTATAATCAGGGGTCCTCAAACTTTTTAAACAGGGGGCCAGTTCACTGTCGCTCAGATCGTTGGAGGCCGGACTATAGTAGAAACAAAAACTACGAACAAATTCCTATGCACACTGCATATATCTTATTTTGAAGTGAAGAAACAAAATGGGAACAAATACAGTATGTGGCCTGCGGGCCGTAGTTTGAGGACCACTAGTATAAATGATGAATTAAGACAAGGGAGAGTTTAAGTGACAGAGCATATTCCTAGTATGCTCAAGGCCTTCAATTCAATACTCAGGATCACATGCCACCCAGAACTACTGACTCTAGAACTAGTAAACCTCAAGCTTTATAGGCCAGAATATAGTTCTTTACAGGACTTGAGCATCAAACTTTTAGTCCCACATCGTAAGTGGTGAGCATTGTAAGGACTGGTTCTGGGCTCCCTAAGCCCTGTGGGGATAGCCCCTATAAAATTATAAAGCATTTCTTCAGGAAATATAATAGGAAACTTCATGGAACATTTAGAGAATTAAACCAAATCCAAGCTGTTAACTTTTTTGAACAACATATTTGTATAATTAAGGTTACAAATTCAGAAGTTCCAGTTATTGAGGTGACTCCTAGGCTCAAATTCAATACAACATATATGCAATTGTTTACAGAGGGTCTATCATATATGATTTTATTAAATGTTTATAACAATGCTCTGGAATAGATTATAAGGCCCTGATATTTAGAAACTTCCTTGTCAAAATCTGTTTAACTTCTAATTCAAAACTTGATGTATCTAATGATGTTACTTTACAAAACATTTTTCTGACATTTTTATTTGATCTTTTACTTTTCATTGTAACAACTTGATTTACCAAGTTGTTCATAATGTAGTTGGTTCAAGCATTAAATATTCAAATACCAGTCCTACTGCCAGTGTAATCTTCCTACCATCAATGCCCCCAGTTTCCCATCTACCATCCTAGCCTGCCTCCTTGTAAGAACATATAAATTTACTTCATATTGTTATAACACAAAGGTAAATGAAATTTTCAAAACTTAAATCAATAGGGCCAATTATTTGTAGTTTATATTTCTTTCATTGGTGTTCCTAAGTATATCACCTAAGGATTTAGTGGGAATGGTGCTAATTGTGCCTTCTGTGTTACTCTTTAGACTTACTGAGCTTGGAAGTCTTCATGCAACTCTTCTATCAGATTTGCTTTCAGTGTGATGACACTACTGTGAAATCTTGAGGTGTCTCATGTGACTACAAGCAGATGTGTTTTCAAGGACCTATAGACTTCGGACAAATTTGGTAGCATGACAGTTTGATATGGTGAAATTATGAATTTTTTTGGTAGAAAGGTATTGTATTTGGGGGTTGCTGTGCCTCCATACAGAAAGAGAAATCTGCCCACCCCATTCTAAAAAGACTTCAGAGTGCTCTGCCTAAAACAGACTATCTGGAAAGAAGCATTTAGTGGTCATCATTTTCTTTTGGAGCTTAGTAGAGAACCTGGGTATTTTCTAAAAAGAAGATGGCTAATTTTCTGACCTTAAAAACTATATTGAAATTAAATTTATTTTGGTGTTTAAAACAACCAAAATGATGAAGCAAACATGTGCACTATATAGTTCTATTGATTGGATTGAACCTCTCATAAAATATGTATTGAATCAAAACTCCCAGTACCTCAGAATATGACCTTACAAAAAAATATCATAAGTAATGTGATTGTAGATGTAAATAATTAAGATAGATAAGAGTGGAGTAGGTTGAATCTACTACAACTTAAAGAGAAGTAGTATTCTTAGAAGGTGTCCATTTGAACAGGAAGGCAGTGAAAATATCATCAAATGATAAACCTAGAAATTTAAAATGTTTAGTTTCATTCCAAAGCACCCCAAAGATTGTCAGTAAAGCACCAGGTAGAAAGATTTGTAGAAGTTTTCAGAGAGTGCATCATTTTTGAGATACTGTCATTTCCTATTTCTAGTCTTCAGAAATGTGAGACAATCATTTTTTAAAACTCATCCTGTTTTTGCAGTATTTTGTTTTAGGAACCAACACATGACAATGGAAATGGACAGAATAGCATACAAACTACATTTTGAAAAAATTATGAGAGCCATACTAAAGAGATAGTACAGTAGATAGTATAGTAATTTGCTTTGCATGTGATTAAATTGAGTTTGATTTCTTTAAATCTCTACTATGCCTTGAGTTCCACCAGGAATAATCCCTGAGCACAGAGCCAGTAGTAAGTTCTGAGCATCACCAGATATAACCCCAAAACAAAACAAAATTATGTAGGAAACCATTTGTATAATTGTTAGTCAAAAAAATGCTTCAGAAAATTTTAAATGGGACTCACAAAATTTTTAGAAGTGAAAAGAGAGCCTTGGATAACTAGTGAATTAATTATGAAAATAAAACTTAGAAAATTTATTAGAAATTAATATTTAGGAAAGAGAAAATGTTTCAAAACTAATGCAAGAATTTAATTTGGGCCAACTTGGTAGGAAGCAAACACCTTACCATCTGTACTTTTTTCTCAACCAATTACTATATTTTTTAACTTGTTTTCAGTATTACATTTTATATTTTCTAGTGTTATGTGGTCTTTATTTTGGAAAACCCACAAGTTTCTTTTGTCTTTTTATCTCAAATGTGTCCTTTTAAGTATATTCCACAGATCAATTGGGTAGATTGGAAAAAAGATAATAGTAATACAAGAACAGATATTTTTGATTTTCACAGGTCTTTTTACTTATCAACATCAAGAATAGAAGAATCCACAATTTTCAACTAACTCTTCCAAACATATAAATCCCAAATTGTTTCTTCACATGAATCATTATAAAATATCAATAACAAAGAAAATAATAAAACTATTATTAAAGAAATGTTTTTCATTTTTTCTCTGGTTTGATTTTTAAAGAAAATGTTTAAAGTATTTAAACATTTACATGCAAAAGAAAAATTCTGGATACTGTATTATTCAGCATCCACCACATTCAACAATAGTAAGCTGAAAGAAAAATAAAATCACAGATTTCAAAATGTTTTGTGCTTATAGTAGCTATTACTGTGAAACTGTCATCATTGCTGTTAATGCTTTCTGTTGTAGCCGTGTTTGTTTTTATGTTCACACCATAATGTAATTGGATACTTGAACATATTCATGTTGTTATTGGGGTTGTTTTGTGCAGTGAGTGATATAATGCCATATAATTGTTAGATATTAAAAATAGGGTTAGAATTGTTTATCAACTTCAAATCAGTATCTATCACTAAGACTCCATCAGTTGGTCCTGATAATTATGATAAATAAGGGGGAAGGGTGAGAAATATCTGAAAAGCTAGGTATTGAATGACAGAAAATTTTACATCAGAAT
Source organism: Crocidura indochinensis (assembly GCA_004027635.1). Lineage (NCBI taxonomy): Eukaryota > Metazoa > Chordata > Mammalia > Eulipotyphla > Soricidae > Crocidura > Crocidura indochinensis. The sequence continues at coordinate 17,838 of PVKC010020797.1, forward strand.
GTGTTAAATAGTTAAGCATCCCCTTTAAACATGAGTTTTTCAAATGATCTATTTTGTCAAATTATATTTTTATATAAAAATGTCTGTGTCCTGAGACACAATGTAGTGAATGGTAAGACAACTGTCTTGCATGAAACTGACCTGAGTTTGATCCCCAGAACCATATATGGTACCTTTTGCCTATAAGGAGTGATACCTGAGCACAGAGACAGGGACAAACCATGAACGTAGCTGGGTGTGCCCTAATCCCCTTTTTCTCTCCCTAGAGACATGAAAATTTTAGTGCTCCAAGTTTCTTTCTCCTTTCTGCTGATCTTTTTTCTCTTGAGTGTATTCCTATTTGTTTGTTTGTTTGTTTTTTTCCCATCAACAAATGTCCCTAGAAGTCCCTAGAAGTATTTCTATTTCTTAATAATATATATTTTATATAATATATATACCTATATATATCAATATATAATATATTAATATTGTATTGATAAGATCAATACTTAATAGTCTTACTGAATTATGCAGGCTCAGTAATATTTTTAAAATATCAATTTTCGGGGCCGGTGAGATGGTACTAGAGGTAAGGTGTCTGCCTTGCAAGCGCTAGCCAAGGAAGGACCTCGGTTCAATCCC